>SKCR01050556.1:0-37341 GCA_019454045.1 Zanthoxylum bungeanum
GGATGACAAAGCGAAGAGCGACAAAGGACTTAGGACGATCGAGCGAATAGTCAGGACGAAGACGTGTGATGCGTGCTGACAAATAAAATCAACACAGGACGAAATCGTCCTAAGACGAAAGGGAGCGCGAGAGGAAGAAAGATGACAAAGTGAAGAGCGACAAAGGACTTAGGACGATCGAGCGAGTAGTCAGGATGAAGACGTGTGATGCGGTTATCCCCACAATCACAACGGTTGGGCGGATCTCCCTCCACAATTAGGCAGTTGAAGTACGTGGCTCAACAGTTACCAGCACGCCTCAAGAATCGCCGGGAAACATTGGAACTGCCCTGAGCAGTTAAGGAGCGACACTATAAAATTCGCTTACACCAAGAGAAGAATAAAAAATGAAGACTCATTCGAGCATATTTTATCTTTTTATTTCTTAGCTTATACTATATGGCTGTAATTTGTGTGCTTGTGCCCCTTTGAGGCGTATTCACCTGATTCAATACACCCCTTGTTGGGACTTTGTCTCAAGAGGTTTGAACCTTACACGCGTTTTTCCCTTGCACGCGTAAAATCTGCGCAAACAGTATATACAATATCCAGAAGTGCTACGTCATGTGTCAGGACAGCCAGCCCAATCTGCATCACAAAAGTCAGAAATAGTTAAAATACTTTGATCAAGAAAATATAGGCCAACATCGATAGTTCCCTTAAGATATCGAATGATGAGTTTTGCAGCTAGAAGGTTTGCTATAATAGGAGATCAAAAATATTTACAGATTCGATTGACAACATAGACAATGTCAGGACGAGTAAACGGGAGATATTATAAAAAAAAAGCCTATAATTTGTCTATATTCAACTGTATTGACCAACTCTGAAACATGGAGACGAGGTTGTGGTTTAATGGCTATAGGATTACGAATAGATGTATACTCAAGCATTTTGGTACGATGTAATAGATCTTTGATGTACTTTCTTTGGGAAACAAAGATTCCCCCCGAAACAATGATGCCACGTTGAATTTTTGGTTATTAGTGATGTCTTATATAAAAAAAAATGCCAATATGGTGTATTGCTAAAATATGTTAGACCGACAGAAGCAAGGACGATCATGGCTGAAGTCCATAAAGGAATTTGTAGAGCCCACCAAGTGGGGGTCAAAATGAGATGGCTAATCGTTAGAAGTGGTTAATATTGGCTGAAAACGGATGAAGCATGTGTATCATATGCGAAAGGGATGTTTATCATGCTACAAGTATGGGCCGATTCAAAGAGCCACAACAAGTGAAATGTCCCATATCATAAAGTCGTGGTCATTCAGGGGTTGGGCGATAGATTTGATTGGTAAAATTCACCCTCCGTCGGTGAAAAGGCATATCTTTATCATTATAGCCATCGATTTCTTCACTAAATAGGTGGAAGTTATTCCCCTGATAGAAATTTCACAAGAGAAGATCATTGGTTTCATTAGAGACCATATCATTTATAGATTTGGGATTCCCTAGACATTAATGGTTGATCACGGGACTTCTTTAAATGGGAATAGAGTTAAATAATTCTTGTGATAATTTGGGATTCAATTAGTAAACTCTAACTATTATGCTCAATTAAATAGTCAAGCAGAATCGTCCAACAAAACATTGAAAGAAATATTCAAGAAAATGATTATGGATAATGCAAGACATGGGAATGAGTGTTTAAGTCAAGCCTTATGGGCTTATAGGACGTCGCCTCGATCAAGCACCAAGGTTACCCTGTTTGAGTTAGTTTATGGGCAAGAGGCAGTACTGCCCATGGAAATCAATATCTAGTCAATTAGAGTAGTTTTATAAAATAGGATAAGTCATGAGAACTATGGTGAAGCCCTAACGCAGAACTTACTAGAGTTGGGCGAACTCAAACTAAACGGCATTAACCAATTAGAAGTGCAAAAATCTAGGCTGGCCAAATATTATAATAAGAAAATTATAGTTAAGTCATTGGTGGATGGCGAATTACTATGGAATGTGATACTACCTTTCGATGTGAACAGCCTAAAATATGATAAATGGTTGTCCAATTGTTAATGACCATATAAGGTAGAAGCCGTATTACCCAACGAGACTAATCATTTAAAAGATTTGGATGGAAAGGTACATATTAGAGTAATTAATGGAAAATATATTAAGAAATTTGTACCATCACTATAGAAACATAAAAGAATAGTGTTTTACTAACGTCTTGATGTAAAAAAAAAGAATAAATAAATTGAAAAAATTGGACAATTATACGTCCTAATTTACATAAAGAAGAAAAAATAAAAATTACAATGAATGACGAATAAAACGTCATGTAGAGAAAAAAAAATGTGTTAATGGATATCTTTATACTCATTTGTTTGAGCTTTGTCCTTTATTACTTTAAAAAATAAAAATTATCCATGAAGTTGTTCAGCTCTTCTAAATCTTTAGCTGTATTCCTATGCTTGGCTTCCTGTGAATCCGGTGCTCATCCAACTGTCGCTGATTCTCCCTCAGTTGTTGTTCAAGTTTAGTGATTATGGATTCCTCAGTCACAATCTCGTCAGTGAGCTCTCTCAAAGAGGCATATACCATTTCAACGGACTTGACTAGATTGTCCTTCCTCACGAATGAAGACCGAAGATTCATCTTCTGGCTGTGAAGTTGTTGATAACATGTAAGGAGACACTGGACTTCATCTTTGATTTCTTGAAGGAGGACTCAGTTGGACACGGGGATATTGGCAAGGTAAAAGAAGACATGAGTCGAGTAAATTCTACCAGCATAGGCTCCAGCCGCGTGAGATTGGCTGGCAGAATGTCTTGACCGATATCCAAGCTAGTGAAAGTCGAATATTGACAGAGGACTTCATTCAAGGCCTCCAAATCCAAACTGGAGCTTGCTGAAGGTCTTAGCCGAGAAGAAGGGGTGTACCCGATATGGTCCCAATTGGCTAATGTTGTGATTAAACACACACGAATAGAGGTGATTTGAGAGAAAACTCTTCTTTTATATTACAAACAAATGAATTAAAAAGTTTTATAACCCAAGCTTTACAAAAAACTCTCACACCACTTTACTCTCTATTACTCTCACGTTTGGGATGCATTACAATGGCTTAGGGGGCTCTAATTTATAGTGCCCAAACCGCGTGAACAGTGCCACGCGGTTTGACACTTGCTGTCACACACACTCTTTGCCAACTAGAACTTGATGGCTTCCTTCACAGCTTGAGTTTGTTGTGATACAACTAGCATGTTACATCATGCTTTCGGTGTGCTGAATTGGTTTCAACAAATCTCCCCCTCGGTGAAGATTTGACCAAAATCTGAGCCGACCATTAATCATTCAAATCGGATCCTCAAAAGGATCCACCCCTGGCTGCATCTGTATGACTGCCTACGTACCCTGAGTTGGGATCAAGCCAATCGTAGTTCTCTGAATCTCCCCACTCTGACTATGTAGAGAGTTTTGTCATCCCGGCTATGGCACGACAGATTTCAAGCTTCTCCTTCGGTAAAACCTTCGTGAACATATCGGCATCGTTGTCATCGGTGTGAATTTTCCTGAGTTCTAACAGTCTTGAGCTCAGGACGTCCTGTATCCAGTGATACCTCACATCGATATGTTTTGACCTCGAATGAAAGGTGGAATTTTTAGCGAGATAGATAGCACTCTGGCTATCGCAGTACAAAATGTACTTCTCCTGCTTGAAACCCAATTCTTGGATGAATGTCTTCATCCACAGCAATTCCTTGCAAGCTTCTGTAACTGCAGTGAATTCTGCCTCTATTGTAGAAAGTGCAATACGCCTCTGCAACCTCGACTGTCATGCCACAGCTCCCCCTGAGAGAGTAATCAGATACCCTGAAGTAGACTTTCGGGTATCCACATCTCCTGCCATATCTGAATCGGTGTAGCCTATTAACACTGGTTCACTGCTTCCAAAACATAACCTCATTTTGGATGTGCCTCGTAGATACCGCATGATCCATTTGATCGCATTCCAGTGTTCCCGTCCTGGGTTTGACATAATCCGGCTGACCAATCCAACTGCGTGTGCTAAGTCTGGCCTCGTGCACACCATGTCATACATTAGACTTCCCACTGCTGAGGTGTATGGAACCTGTTTCATTTCCTCCTTCTTTGTCTCAGTAGAGGGACTCTGCTGCGTACTCAATCTAAAGTGGGTAGCAAAAGGAGTGCTAACCGCTTTAGCCTTGTCCATCTGGAATCTCTGAAGTACCTTCTCGATGTACTCCTCCTGTGACAAGTATAACTTCCTGGCTTTCTGATCACGACTGATCCTGATGCCAAGAATCTGTTTAGCTGGCCCCAAGTCTTTCATCTCAAAAGACTTACTCAGTTGCTGCTTCAAACTATCAATCCTCGATTGATTCCGGCCAACTATCAACATATCATCTACATACAGTAGTAAGATTATAAAGTCATCGTCAGAAATTTTCTGAACGAAAACACAATGGTCTGAAGTAGTCTTCTTGTATCCCTGCTCCCCCATAACTGACTCAAACTTCACGTACCACTGTCTTGGTGCCTGTTTCAAACCGTAGAGGCTTTTCTTGAGTCTGCACACATAGTCATCTTTTCCTCTGACTCTGAAGCCTTCTGGTTGTTCCATGTTCTGGTTGCTCCATGTAAATTTCTTCTTCCAGATCTCCGTGAAGAAGTGCGGTCTTGACATCCATCTGCTCAACTTCCAGGTCGAGGCTTGCTGCTAAGCTGAGTACCACTCTGATGGATGACATCTTCACAACTGGAGAGAATATTTCATCAAAGTCAATGCCTTTCCTCTGATTGAATCCTTTGACGACTAATCTGGATTTGTACCGGGGTTATGAAGTATGCTCATATGCTTCACCCTGTACACCCATTTGTTCTTCAAAGCCCGTTTGCCTCTTGGCAATTTCACCAACTCAAAAGTGTGATTGTCATGCAAAGATTTCATCTCATCTTGCATGGCTTCCTCCCACTTTTCTTTGTCATCTGTTTCCACAGCCTCCTGGTAGCTCTCGGGTTCTCCCCCGTCAGTAAGCAGCACATACTCATATGCAGAGTATTTGGTTGAAGGTCGCATCTCTCTGTCAGACCTTCTATGTGGAACTGTTGGTGTAGCTTCTGGTACTGGTGGTTGATCATGATCATCATCTCTGGGAGCTTCACCACCTGTACCCTCATGTCTGGGAACCTCATCTTCAACTCGTACTGGCACCGGTGTATGAGGTTCTGGATTCACATCTCTGTATTGCTGGGGCATTGTCTTCATCTCCTTTCTGATATCTTCTATGGTCTGGTCTTCAACAAAGACAACATCTCGACTCATGACGATCTTCTTTTCCACAAGATCATATAGTTTATAGCCGAAATCATCCTGACCATAGCCAATAAAGACACACTGTCGCGTCTTTGCATCAAGCTTGGATCTCTCGTCATTTGGGATGTGTACAAATGCTTTGCACCCAAAGACATGCAAGTGTTCATATGACACTTCTTTACCTGTCCAGGCTTGGTTAGGAACATTACCTTTCAGTGCGACTGCTGGGGACATGTTCAAAACATGTAATGATGTGTTGAGTGCCTCCCCCCAGAATGTCTTCAGTAGCTTGGCTTGTGACAGCAAGCTTCTGACCCTTTCGCACAAGGTTATGTTCATCCTCTCAGCTAGGCCATTCAGCTGAGGTGTCTTCGGAGGTGTCGTTTGATGTCGGATTCCTTGCATCTTGCAGTACTGATCAAACGGACATCTGTATTCTCCACCGTTGTCTGTTCTGATACATTTGAGTTTCTTACCGGTTTCTCTCTCCACCAGGGCATGAAACTCCTTGAACACTCCAAGCACTTGATCTTTTCTCTTCAAGGTGTATGCCCAGATCTTCCTTGAATGATCATCAATGAATGTCACAAAATATAATGACCCACCAAGTGTTCGTGTCTGCATCGGACCACATACATCTGGATGTATGAGATCAAGTACCTTCGGTTTCCGTTGAGGCGGGGAGCTCTGGAAGGACACTTTGTTCTACTTTCCAGCCATGCAGTGTTCACACTTCCGTAAGTGTGAGATCTTCAATTCGGGAAGAACATTCCTCCTGCGTAGTATCTCCATCCCCGTTTGACTCATGTTACCGAGCTTTTTATGCCATAGCTCGGCTGCCTCATTACTGTTGACTGTATTTATGCTACTATTGGAAAGTTTAGCATGCATCAAATACAGAGTTGAATCTTTCTTACCTCGTGCCACGACCATTGATCATTTAGTTAGCTTCCAGGTGTCGTCACTAAAGGTGCTGCAGAAACCTTCATCATCCAGCTTGCCTGTTAAGATCAGGTTTAACCGGATGTCTGGGATGTGCTTGACTCCATTCAACACTAGTCTTGTCCCGTTCTATGTTTCAAGGCAGATGTCTCCAATACCGACGGCTTTGGACTGTCTGTCATTCCCCATCCTTACAGCACCGTAGTCTCGTAGTGTGTAAGATGAAAAGAAGTCTCTGCGAGATGTGGCGTGTATGGAGGCGCCACTATCTATCACCCAACTGGTCTCGTGGCTGGCAAGATTCACAACATCTTCTTCATATATAATGCAGAAGTCTTTGTAGGTTTTTTCGGTGGTAGTGGCAACTCTTTCTTAGTTAGAGTCACCATCTCTCATGGACTGCTCGTTCTTCAGTTTGTAGCAATCCCTCTTCATATGGCCTTTCTTCTTATAGTGATAACACTCAATATCCCTCGTTCTTGATTTCCCCCGGTTCTTGTCTGATTTACCTGGGCCTCGGCTTTTACTCCTCCCCTTTTTGGTGTTCTTCTCTGTCACTAGAGCTTCTGAGGTTGAGGCTGATGCTGACTTCTGCATTCTCGTCCTCTTTCTTCCTCGAAGATCCTGGTCTTCGCCATCTCCATAGTGACTTTCCCATCTGCGACTGAATTTATCACCGTAGATCTGAACGTTTCCCAAGATT
Organism: Zanthoxylum bungeanum; assembly: GCA_019454045.1. Taxonomy (NCBI): domain Eukaryota; kingdom Viridiplantae; phylum Streptophyta; class Magnoliopsida; order Sapindales; family Rutaceae; genus Zanthoxylum; species Zanthoxylum bungeanum. The sequence continues at coordinate 6,968 of SKCR01050556.1, forward strand.
CTGGTAACGTATTAAGGAGTATTAAGCCGTTTACCTCATCACCGAAGTCTATGCCCAATCCCGACAATTCTTTCATGGTGCCAAGGAAATCGTTGATATAGTCCGCCGCAGCTGTACCTTCCTGGTATTTCAACCTCATCATCTTATTGATGTAGTACAACTTATTGTTGTCAGTCTTTGCTCGGAAAAGCTCCTCCAGCTTTCTCCATAAGACACATGCATTTGTTTCTTCACTGACATGGTTCACGATACTATCGTCGATCCACTGACGAATAGTACTGCATATTTTCTGGTGAAGATTAGCCCACTTCTCATCGGACATTCCTTCTGGTTTCTACTCCAGAAATACCAATCCATCATATTCCTTCACATACAGAAGGTCTTTCATCCTTCCTCTCCATGTGAAATAGTTGGTACTGGTTAACAAAACCATTTTTCCGTTGCCCCCATCATAAAAAATTCTAAGTAGAATTTCAAAAAACGGACCTCACCGTTGCGTCTGGAATGGTCAAAAATGGTGGAAATGACACTTCGTTTGTCAAAATCCGACACAGGGACCAAATTGCAAATTTCAAAAATTACAGGGGTCAAAGTGCAATTACAGAAAAGTTCAGGGACTAAAATGCAATTTCTAAAAAGTACAGGGGCTTAAATGTAATTTCCATATTATAGCTCAGGAAAATTCACGCCGACGACAACGATGCTGATATGTTCACGAAGGTTTTACCGAATGAGAAGCTTGAAATCTGTCGTGCCATAGCCGAGATGACAAATCTCTCCACATAGTCAGAGTGGGGAGATTCAGAGAACTACGATTGGCTTGATCCCAACTCAGGGTACGTAGGCATTCATACAGATGCAGCCAGGGGTGGATCCTTTTGAGGATCCGATTTGGATGATTAATGGTCGGCTCAGATTTTGGTCAAATCTTTACCAATGGGGAGATTTGTTGAAACCAACTCAGCACACCGAAAGCATGATGTAACATGCTAGTTGTATCACAGCAAGCTCAAGTTGTGAAGGAAGCCAACAAGTTCTAGTTGGCAAAGAGTGTGTGACAGCAAGTGCCAAACCGCGTGGCACTGTTCACGCGGTTTGGGCACTATAAATAGAGCCCCCCAAGCCATTGTAATGCATCCCAAACGTGAGAGTAATAGAGAGTAAAGTGGTGTGAGAGTTTTTTGTAAAGCTTGGGTTATAAAGCTTTGTAATTATTTTGTTTGTAATATAAAAGAAGAGTTTTCTCTCCAATCACCTCTATTCGTGTGTGTTTAATCACAACAGCTAAGGCATCATGGATGGACTAAAAGATGACATTGTGACCCTATGAGAAAAATATAGTGAGAATCGAAACTGAGAAAAATACTTACAGAATCAGGAGCACAAACTGATGATGATGGCTTATCAATTGAGGGAGCTACTAGAGTAGTGGTGGTGGACGGTGGAGATGCAAGATGACCACCCCCATGGAAAATATTGAGGGATGTTTACCTCTAGGAAAATAAAAATTGAAGTGATTAAAGGTGGTATTGAATAGGAAGATAAGTCGTATTGGGTATGCAGAAGATGACTGATGCGCGGAGAAGGCTCAGGATCGCGCTCTAGAAGGTTAGGTTCATCGATCCCTGAAGAATCAGTCGAAGAATCAGATGAGTCAAAAATATCAACCACCTCGAAGTCCGCATAAATCTGCCTAACCATCTCAGAGTTAATGAGGGATCTAGCTCTCTCTAAAATCCTAAGCTCGACCTAGCTAAAAATACCAAATCCTTAAAGGAACCATTAGGCCAAACAACCATCCATTTATGGATTAGAGGAAAGACAACTCGTTCAAGGTAAATTCGCTCAGAGTCTTCATCGGGATCTTGAATGATGGGATGATAGTCAAAAAATGGGGCTATCTTGGAGAATCTCATTTATGAGAGGGTCACGACTCCCTAAGACTAAGTCGAATAAAGTAAAATGAGGGAACGCCCCAAAAGTAGGACTCGCATCCTCTTCGGCCTAAGGCGTATGTTGGACGATGGGTGTTGTTACAGTTTCAGCCTGAGCTGGTTTAGCCCGAGGTGTTGGACAATTATGACCCATAGCGTCACTATTTGTACAGATCACGGTGTTGTTGTACAAATTAACTATGTGACAAAGGAGATTGCACTCTTATCATTTGTGATTAGATCACCTAGATGTATAAATGATAGGAGGTCCATATTATTTGTTCCTGGACTGAGAATGATATGAGACAGTATCAGTCCACGAAGGATAAATCATTAAATATCCATAGTCAGAGTATTATCGAGATTGGACATCGATAAATACGTAAAAGACTAGTATTACACTTGTGCGTGTTGTGAGGGCACAACAGCATAGTTCTCATATGTTTGGGTATAGGATTCTCATGCAAGTGTAATAGGAGATTGTGTTTTACCGATGGTACGGGAAACAGCTTCGCTCTGGATTAGAACCCCTCGGAATTCCATTGGTAGTATGACTATGTGTCTATGGAAGTCCGAAATCAGGGTAGGTGTATTTGGTCTTAACCTGAGACTTGCACTGCTAATACATACGACAATCAATATACTTTGGTTGAGGTCGTCCAGGGCTTTAACCGGTTCTGTGTACGCCAATACTGGGTATATTGAGAATCGTAGTGTGTTGGGTGTGATGTCAAGATGGAAGTGTCACTCCAGTCATATGGAGATGATGGTCACGTAGGATACGGTACTGGTTCTCTTAAGTACTGCAGTCATCGGGATAATATGACTAGGTCATAGTTATCTGATATAGAGACTAGTTACCAGAGATCCGACATGTGCTTCGTACGGGGCAGACACGACTCCAGCCCCAGGCCTAGCACGTGATCATCTGATACTGGATCGAAATACGCAATACCACGTGATATTACGCCTGATATAGATCGCTTATTCCTGTAAGCATGTTTCCGGAGAATTGGGTAGGCATGGCGCTTTGCTAGAGGCCAACCTTGTCTTGTGAATTGGTGTAAACGTAGTACGAGGTACTTACGTGTTCGGATAGTCCGACGACCCGATTTACTGCCAACATATCCGGGGATCTCATGGGTCGCTTCCCAAAGATTCACCGATGACATATGACTCGCACTTTAATTAATCTGGGATTAATTTAATGAGAGAGAAAATTAATCTAGGATTAATTACGGAGATTTTATCTGGGATAAAATATCAATTTAGAGAGAGAACGATTAATTTGGAATTAATCGGTAAATTAATATATTTGATATATTAAACGAAATTGGATTTCGACGCGAAATTAAAATTAGATTTTAATTCGGGCGAACGAATTAATTCGTTAGCGACGTGAATAGTGATTTCGCTAGGCGTAATCATTTAATTACGACGCAACGGAAAATTCGTTAATTTGGAATTAGCGAACCGAGCCCGGGATTATTTGCGAGCGCATTCGCATTTCGAATTCGAGTGTGGCACGCAAGTCAAATCAAGCGTCAAATCATTAGTCACATCAAGCGTCAAATCACATGTCACTTTGAGTGATGTGACATTTGAGGGATTGATGTGAGTTGATTTGTGGTGATTGACAAGCATTTAATGCTTGCTTTATGGAAATTAAAGAAATGGTAAATGGTTTTAATAATTTTGGAAATTATAGAAACCTTTTACAATTTTTTTATTTCCCACTCATTTTTCTCTCTCTCTTTTACGTATTAGGCTTTTGGAGCCAAAATGCTCTTCATCTCTCTCACGGTCTCATGACCGATTCTTCCTCTGTGTTTTCTGGTTTTGACCGAGCAAAATGGAGAAGAAAAAGACATGATTTTGTTGCAAGATCTTTGTGCTAGCACACTCTAGGAGGCATACCAAGGTGTTAGGGGCAGTGAGTTCGTGAGCATGGATGATTATCAACAAAGCTTTGAGCTTCAATGGACGTCCATGGCCGATTCTTGGAGGAGGAAGATAACCCACTGCTGTGCAGCCCCTACCACGAGCAGCCCACTGCCGAGCTCCAAGGGCAGTGCGTTTTTATCTTCGTTGCATCTCTACCGATCAATGTGAGTTTTTTCCGCACCTCCTTTGATGTGTATTCAACTCATTTTATGCTTTATTTATGATCCTTGGGACTTGATTGAAACCCAACAATGGTATCTTGAGCCATTTGAGCATGAAATGAAAATTAGGGTTCTTAACTAAATTTGGGGCTTTTTGATTTAAGCATGTTTTTGACAAATTGTTTGTTTAAATATGCTTGTATATGGATAACTTAGAGTTATATGTAATCAATTTGTTGAAAAATTAATTGGATTGATTTTCCCCAATTTGCTTAGTGTGGCCAAAAATGGCAAGCTCCCTAATGTCTTGGTTTTTTGATTTTTTTATTCATTAGGTGTATTAGAAATCATTAGGGGATATTGATTTTATGTTTAATTTGGTTCAATTGGATTGAATTTGATTTGGGCATAATTTTCCCCTTTGGCCGAGACACTTGAAGCATGTAATTGGGTTTGATTTTGATCAAATTATGTTGGACATGATTCTATGATGATAAGCATGATTAATTGGACAAATTTGGTGTTTTGGAAATATTGATTTGGGTAATTAATAATGCTATACACTTTAGTTTAATTGAATTGTAAAAATTGGATTTTGTAATTTAATTAAATTGGGCCTTAAATTGGATTTGGGCTTTTAAAGTTGTTATTGAGCTTGTTGGGCTTTGTTGTACAAAGTTGGGTTTAGGCAAAATTGGTTGGATCCAATTAGGCCCAAAACCGCATCCAAAAGGCCCAAATGCGACTAATGAACCTTTAAAGTTTAATTGGGCCTAATGGGCCTAAATTGATTTCTGGGCTTATGGGGTAACTCCCGGATTGGATTTTGGTTATTCGGTTTCATCCGAGTTGACCAAAATTCCACGCCTTAAAGAAATTAATTAAAAGCCCATTGGACTTTAATTAAATTAATATTGGATATTAATCGGGCCATGAGACCTGTAACGATTAAATTTGGAATTTGAGTCGTAAAGGTTTATTTTATAAAGTGTAATATTTAATTTGGAATTAAATAGTGAATTATAATTAAATGCGTATTAAATTGGATTTAATTATGTAATTTAATTTAATTTGAGAATTCGTACTTTGAGTACTTGTTCGCAAAACGAATGTGACTCGAACAAAATCAAATTGTTGTTTGAACATTGGATGATCACTATTATCAGTTAATTAATTTGATTAGATTAATTGATATCATGCTTGTGTGAATACATGGTTGCGATGCATGAATAATGTCTATCGTTCTCATGCAATGTTGTAGAGTTCTCTATTAGTGGTTGTAATTAATTTTTTGATTTATTAATTGGACCTGCGAGTCAGCCTTATCTCTATTTCTTTGTATTCTCTTCTCACCTATTCCCCTCAATGTAAATGAGGTTTCTTTAGAAGTGTAGTGTAATGGGTAAAGTAAATACATGTGCTAGCTGGAGAGAGAAATAGAGAGATTTGATCTAGGATCATGTAAAGTATCCATCCGCATATCATTATTATTTTACATATGCGCTTTATTATGTATTTAGATGCATGCTTAAGGGTGTATGATGATGAGACCTTAACAAAGATAATAAATTGGTTGCCAATTTGCACACGCGAAAAACCATCGCTCAATATTAAGCGTTTTTCCTTCCATTGAGTGATTCTTACTCAAGATCTTAGATGGCATTGGTTTGTTGGCCAAAGTCAAGGCCTTTGTCTTTCGAAGATGTGTTTGAATCACGAAGGCTTTGTTCCATGTCAGTGTCTTGTCCAAGTTGTGGTTTGTTGGCCAAAGTCAAGACCACTTCTTGTCCATCGACATTGATTACGAAGCTTTCCATGGTCAATGGGTCGCGCTTGACTGGGATGACTATGTTTGTTGTGCCAAAGCCAAGGCTTAGTTGATTCAGAGGAAAAAGGTTAGGTAATACATTGGATGTATTGGCATATATAAGATATATGTTTCGGACTTGGATGTCCCCCTATCGGATCTAGGAATTGGATTGGATCCAATCGATCTTAGAGATCTACCTAGTTAATTATCATACAATTTGTTGGCCAAAGTCAAGATTGTGTGATATTTAACGGGATCCTAGCCCACTAGGGAACACGGTTTCCCGAGTACTCGACAGATGGTTGGAGGCTCGCCGAAAAGTAGTGGGAGGCAAGAATTGAATTTGCAATATTCGTTCAATTACCGCCATACGCGCTCAAACCATATCATTCGTCAAATCATATAAATGTTAGTTGGACTAATATTTAAATTGTTTTTTTTTTATAATCAGTTGACTGTATTATAGTTGATTATATAATTGGATTATAGTAATCAATATATTTGAATTAATTAATTTCGATTTACAGTTGATTTTAATTGGATTATAGTAATCAATGTAATTGAGGTTAATTAATTTAAATTATATTTGATTGTATAGTTGGACTATAATAATCAATATAATACATAGTACCATAAATCGTTGATTAAATAGTTGGACTATTAGAATCAAGATAAAATAAAAGATTAGCATTTAAAACATAATCCTAGGGAAAATGTATTTAAATGACTTAATTTTCTAATTGGGAATAATATTTTAGGATGGTCCTGGAAATATAATAAGTTAGTTTATTTGATAAAATAACAAATTAGGCCTAACCTGGAGTTAAGCAAATAAGTAGAGCATAATCTTTGGAAGATTTATGTAAAGTTAACTTAAGTGCTTAATCCATCATACTTGTCATATAGACTCCTTAATTTCTTTATCAGAACTAAGGATTAGATTCTAAAGTATGATAATGAAATTGAAAGATCTTCATTGGATTATTATTAGATCTTAGAAGTAAATATATTGCAATAATAAACTCTTGGAGAGTTAATGACTATTCTCAAGGAGGATAAAGTCAAAGTTTGCAATTAGGCAAGTAGCGCAAGGCGCACCTTACTTCGATATTCTAGAAACCCGAGGCTTGGCCAAAGGCTTATAAAATATTGAAAAAATGGCGAAGGCTAAATCATTATAGTTTTCTGGGAAGATAAAATGACATATCCCAAGAAGGAATTGAAGACGAGCAAGGCTCTGACTTCAAAATGTTTGTCATAATTATGTTCACTACTAATATTAAAATTAGATTTAAATACTTAGTGTGTACATAAATATATGTATTGATGTTTAGAATCTGTTTTGAACAGGATACTGACTTCAATAGAGATTAATCTGCGAATCGGAAACGGAACGAAAGTCGCTTTTTGACCGTAGATACCTAAGTTTAGGAACTACCTTTGGGTATGTACGTAAATTAGGAAAATGTTATAATGTAACTAGTTTGACTAGGAACATTATCTTTATATCAGTGTTTAATCCGTTGCGGATTGAAACTTTATATTTGAGAACACTAAAGTGTTTTATTATATAAAGATGATATTGAGATAAACACATTAGATGTGAATAACAGAATTTATATTTTGAATATAAATTAAATCTCAAATATAAAACATGACAAACAAATAGCTCAAACTGATTTGATCAGGAGAACTTAATAGTGGCAATGTGTTGTCTGGGACACATTAAACAAGAATCGTATATCCGTACTTTTGAAAGAGCGGGTACTATGACTGATTTGATTCTAATCAAATAAAGTCTATGAATCTAGTTTATTGGGCAAAGTGCCCCTAAACACACTATTTACTTGGTAAAAGTGTAAATGCCACCGATCTGATAGCCCTAGTTCATAGTGAAGCAAGTGGGCCCATGTCTAGCTGGGCTAGAGGTGGATATGATATTTCGTAACATATACGGATGTGGCATCGCGTTATGGTTATGTGTTTCTTTTGAAGAACACAAATCAGAAACTTTTACAGTTTCGACACGAAATAGACATACAGATCGGCTACAATATTATTTCATCACGGTAAGACCGAATGAAAAATACTCAAGCAATAAGTTCTAAAATACTTGAAAGAGTAAAGTATTCTTTCAAAAGAGGACTCCTCCCGGAACACGTCAATTTGACGGTGTATCCGAACTGAGTAACCGAATTTGTTAGACATGATAAGGTTAATCATGAGTCGCTATGAGCTACCATTTCCTTCAACGGATAAGCATTAACAGTGCAAAACTTATTTGGAATAAGGTTCCATAATAATATGTTTGACAGATATCATATTAGATATGAACAGGAAAGAAACCAGGTTTCACATTCCTGATAATTTGGGAATGCTAGGCATATGTTTGGATGATACCAAACTAAAACCCAAATTGGATAAGTGCCAATTGTAGGTTATCCTAGGGATACCATAAGTATTGTATTTATACAACTCACTAGAGAACAATGTAATTGTTGCTCGCCATGTGTGTGGTTTTTTAAGAGGAATACCGATATGCAGTGGTAAGTGGGAGGATAGTAAAACTCGATGAAAATCGGTAGTAATACTATTCTAGGCATCAAATCCTAATAGAACATAAATAGTTCATCAAGGATGCAACTATTACCATTAATCTTCGAATACACAAGAACCGCGTGAGTCGGAGAGAGTCAGAAAACAACCTGGGGTATGGGTTTCTGATCTCACCTCGTAAAGATGTCAATCTTTTGAGGTATACCAACTGCACGTATGAGGAAGTGATACAAGGTATCAACTCCCTATCATGACAAAGTGTCATGAGTCCGAAATGGATTCCATGTATATTAACAAGTTTGGATACTAGTTGATGTACCGCAAGGCATTGTGCCTACTGGTACTTTATAAGTCTTCAAGGAAGACATACATGGATGGTAACATACCAACGTAGAAAGCTAGGCTTTTAACGAAAATGTATCTTTATCGACATTGTGTTGATTACGATTCAACCTTTTAACTGTTGCCACGATAAATCTATTTGGAAAATGCTTGCTAAAGCTGCGTATTTCACTTATGAAATATGTCAGCTTAACGGGAAAATCACTTTCCTGAAAAGGAAACCTTTTGGAGGGTGTTTATAACATCATGTCGGTTTTGTCGTACCATAACTAGCAAACAAGGTTTCCAGGTTATTCCATCCATGTTTGGATGGAAGCAAGCATAGGTTCTAGGAATTTTCGTTTTAATGTGATCATAATGGCATATGATTTGATTCAAAAACGCAAAGATTCTTGTGTATATAAGAGGGTTAGTGAGAGCGCACTGACAGTGGCTGTCCTATAAAATAATGATAATGTGTCATTTCTTAGAAATGATATTCCCATAGTAATCGGCGAAAGCTTGGCTTTCGAAAACTCTCCGAGAAATCGTACATTGAAAAATCTACGCGACCTAGTGTCTCATACGCTTTGAGCATATGATTCACAAACAGGCCAATCCAAGTGATAGTCACTGGATTGATATTAAGAACATCCGTTAGTATCTTAGAGATCTAAGGATGTTGTCTTAAAACTTTGGAGAATGAGAACTTGAAGTGACTAGGATCACTACGACAAGTTTCTTAAACCGATAAAGACGACTGAAAGTCGCAAACGGTACTATACAGTTTGAATAACGGTACAGTGAGTTGGAAATCTTCCAAGCAAGATACTGTTACCGAATAAACAACAAATGTGGGTTATTGCTGCAGCTGAGGCAGAAATAGAAGCCTTCTAGGTCGATAAACAAATCTAATTAGATTAGATATAATTCTGTTAGCAGCTGAGCTAGGCTCGAGCACAGGCTAAAGAATTAATGGTCTTATCAACGATCCAGATACATACTTCGACTATTCATCTGATTCATTCGGATCATACATCGTGGCGATGTGATGATCGTATAAATGCGTCAGACGATAATCATGAAAATCCGCTGACGAAAACCTTTTCTCAGCAATTTGAGCGAACCGTACATAGTTCGGGTGGTGGACACTCGAGTGACTGGCTATAGGCCAAGTGGGAGATTGTTGGACAATTATGACCCATAGCGTCACTATTTCTACAGATCACGATGTTGTTGTACAAATTAACTATGTGACAAAGGAGATTGCACTCTTATCATTTGTGATTAGATCACCTAGATGTATAAATGATAGGAGGTCCATATGATTTGTTCCTGGACTGAGAATGATATGAGACAGTATCAGTCCACGAAGGATAAATCATTAAATATCCCTAGTCAGAGTATTATCGAGATTGGACATCGATAAATACGTAAAAGACTAGTATTACACTTGTGCGTGTTGTGAGGGAACACAACACATAGTTCTCATATGTTTGGGTATATGATACTCATGCAAGTGTAATAGGAGGTTGTGTTTTACCGATGGTACGGGAAACAGCTTCGTTCTGGATAGAACCCCTCGAATTCTATTGGTAGTATGACTATGTGTCTATGGAAGTCCGAAATCAGGGTAGGTGTATTTGGTCTTAACCTTAGACTTGCACCGCTAATACATACGACAATCAATATACTTTGGTTGAGGTCGTCCAGGGCTTTAACCGGTTATGTGTACGCCAATACTAGGTATATTGAGAATCGTAGTGTGTTGGGTGTGATGTCAAGATGGAAGTGTCACTCCAGTCATATGGAGATGATGGTCGCGTAGGATACGGTACTGGTTCTCTTAAGTACTGCAGTCATCGGGATAATATGACTAGGTCATAGTTATCCGATATAGAGACTAGTTACCAGAGATCCGACATGTGCTTCGTATGGGGCAGACACGACTTCAGCCCCAGGCCTAGCACGTGATCATCTGATACTGGATCGAAATACGCAATACCACGTATACTACGCCTGATATAGATCGCTTATTCCTGTAAGCATGTTTCCGGAGAATTGGGTAGGCATGGCGCTTTGCTAGAGGCCAACCTTGTCTTGTGAATCGGTGTAAATGTAGTACGAGGTACTTACGTGTTCGGATAGTCCGACGACCCGATTTACTGCCAACATATCGGGGATCTCATGGGTCGCTTCCAAAGATTCACCGATGACGTATGACTCGCACTTTAATTAATCTGGGATTAATTTAATGAGAGAGAAAATTAATCTAGGATTAATTACGGAGATATTTTATCTGAGATAAAATATCAATTTAGAGAGAGAACAATTAATTTGGAATTAATCGGTAAATTAATATATTTGATATATTAAACGAAATTGGATTTCGACACGAAATTAAAATTAGATTTTAATTCGGGCGAACGAATTAATTCGTTAGTGATGTGAATAGTTATTTCGCTAGGCGTAAACATTTAATTACGACGCAACGGAAAATTCGTTAATTTGGAATTAGCGGACCCGAGCCCGGGATTATTTGCGAGCGCATTCGCATTTCGAATTCGAGTATGGCACGCAAGTCAAATCAAGCGTCAGATCACATGTCACTTTGAGTGATGTGACATTTGAGTGATTGATGTGAGTTGATTTGTGGTGATTGACAAGCATTTAATGCTTGCTTTATGGAAATTAAAGAAATGGTAAATGGTTTTAATAATTTTGGAAATTATAAAACCCTTTTACAATTTTTTTTTAGGCTTTTGGAGCCAAAATGCTCTTCATCTCTCTCACGGTCTCATGACCGATTCTTCTTCTGTGTTTTCTGGTTTTGACCGAGCAAAATGGAGAAGAAAAAGACATGATTTTGTTGCAAGATCTTTGTGCTAGCACACTCTAAGAGGCATACCAAGATGTTAGGGCAGTGAGTTCGTGAGCATGGATGATTATCAACAAATCTTGGAGCTTCAATGGACGTCCATGGCCGATTCTTGGAGGAGGAAGATAACCCACTACCGTGCAGCCCCTACCACGAGCAGCCCACTGCCGAGCTCCCAATGGCAGTGTGTTTTTGTCTTCGTTGCATCTCTACCGATCAATGTGATTTTTTTCCGCACCTCCTTTGATGTGTATTCAACTCATTTTATGCTTGATTTATGATCCTTGGGACTTGATTGAAACCCAACACGAGGGCGATGAATCGAAGGCTCATCTTCAGGGTCAAAGCTAGAAGAGGACGAAACAGAAGATGAGGAACGCCTCTTCCTGCACCGATGCGCTGCATTAGACTTCTTGGAAATGACCAATCTCTTGAACCTAGATGTTTCTGCTCGGTTCGCCGAAAGGGATTTGGAAGAAGAAAAAGAAAGGGTATTATATACAATTGGTGGAGTGGAAGAAAAAACCTGGCACGGTCGGCAGGCCAAAATTTTCTGAAGAGAAAATGAGATCTCAATAGCGAAGGAACTCATCAAAGTCCTCGTCTCCGATTGGCATTGGTCTACCTCTAGGAGCATTAAGACTTTGAATCGTTTCGAGAATGAAACAGAACAAGCATAGAAAAGAAGGAGAGGCCATGTCTGGATAAGGAAAGTTTTAGAAATAAACTTCAACTCCAACCTTGCCAATGGCCCCGATCAAAAAATCATGGGCTAGCTCGCGTACACAGAAATCTATGCCAGATGCAAGCTAGTACATCATCACTGTAGGGGGCCGGGAAACTATGGACGAAGGTGGGTCTATCATCTGTAAGGAAAGTAAAAAAGAAGGAGTTTCAAAAAGAGTGTACAAATGTTTAAAATAATACGATTGAGGAGTGAAACTGGCTCCAACTGGGCGAGCAGGAGGCCAGCACAAGATTTAGGACAATCTGACTCAATCAATCCAAAAAGAGGAAATATATGTTTGATCCATAATTAAGCTAACTAGAGTGGGCCAGAAGCGATGGAGGAAGAGTTATAATGAATTTGTTTTAAGAGAATGGCCAACCTCATATAAAGATTAGCCAAAATAAAGGAAGTAAGATCAAAAGAACGACTATTGGCTATGTCATAAGGCAAATGAAGATAGCCAACTTCATGTTTTTGGCTCGGCAAACAAATGATGAATTTGCAAACGCAGTAATGGAAGAACGTTATGCGTTCCTGGACTCAAACGAGAGTGTTAAGACCCACGAAGGGCACAGTGCGGGGTATGAGTTAAAGTAAGGGTTTTCAAATAAAGGAGGGGTAGATTGGAATTTAGAACGGGCAGAGACGACAGTGCGCATAGGGGATAGACCCGTCAAAACGCTTATATCGCGCAGGATGATGGTCATGGGACCAAGTGGAAAGACGAATGTATTATACTCAGTGGACCAAAAAAGAAATGAGATGAGGAATAGCAAGTGATCAAAGGCAGAAACATGAAGGGAGAGTTCAAGAAGGGGGCAGAATGTCCACATGCTCGAAAAGGCTTCTAGTTTCACCATCATCCTCCATGCGCTGAAACCAATCGCTGAAGATGGGATGTGACTAAGGCCAGGTACGAACGACATTGGCCAGACACAGAGAGGAGATAGGTAAAGGTTCAGAAAGAGGAAGATCACTTGTAAGAGGGAAGAGCTGGGCCAAGGGAACAGTAGCAATGGTTTCTCCATCGATGAAGACAAAGCCATGAGCGAAGGTGCCCGTTGTTGAGTCGAGAGAGATCAGATGAGCATAGTCAACTAAAGGATCTTCGAGGGCTTTCTTGTATTCTAAGAAGGTAGAGGTTTCGAGGCATTTGGAAGCAGAAGATGAAGACTCTATTAGAGGATTAAGAGAGAAGGTCTGGGATTTTTGTGCTTAAGTAAGAAGATTGTAGGTAAAATTGGAATGGAGAATGAATGAGACCTTTTATAGCCAATAGGGATGACAAGCATTTCGTTTCCCTAGACAAATGGCATGCCCTAAATGGAATCAAAAGGAAAGGGCGAGAGTCGTGAAAAGACAAGATGCAATATTTTAAACTAAAAAAAGACGTGCGTCAATTGGAGCGATGTGAGGAAAAGTGTGCGCATTTAATGAGGAAACGATAGGCAATGAAAGCATCTCTCATTTAATGAGGGGTCATCTCAATGCTGTATTAAATGAAGCTATATTTAATGAAGAAAAATGTTGTCGTCACCCTAAGTGTTGCATTTAATGAAGGATAAAAAAAAACTTACAGTTATGAAATACGGCTCCAATTTCATTGACTAAATCAATTAGGCTGTGTTTAAGGGGTAATTATTTACAATCAAAAATTACAATAATCGCACACCCAATCGGCCCAGTAGCCAAATCATCCAATCGGCCTAATGACAGAATTACCAATCGACCTAGTAGCCAAATCGCTCAATCAGCCAAGTGGCCAAATCGCCCCAACTAGCCAAAACAACAACCCAACCAAAGAGCAGTTGCACAAACGTCATCTGATAGTTGAAGGATTTGATGCACTTTCATAACTGTTACCATAAGTAGCACATCATAACATGGAGCACAATCTGACAGTTACCACAACTCTTAGGCATGACTACAGCAGTTGGTACAAGTGGCAGAAGAATGAGTGAGGAGTTACAGAACGTGTCATACAATCCAGCAGTTACCAGAGGCTAAGGGCACGACTAGAGTAGATATCATAGCTAGCAGAATAGGAAGTAAGGAGTTGCAAGATATGGGATTCAACCACTCAAACAGTTACCAGACAGTTATTTGCACCACTATATAAGCTCAAAGTCAAATCTAGAGAATGACAAAAAACAAACAAACACTTATGAGCAATGTAATTCTTCTTTATCTAGATTAATCAACTAGGATTGTGTGTTTGCGTCCCTTGGAAGCATTTCTCAATAAAATCAATCACCCTTTTTTGGGACTTTATTCCAAGAGATTTGAACCTTACACATTCTTTTTTTGCTCTTCAACACAATTTTTCCTTTGTTATATATATATATATAAATCATATATTTCAGGAGTGCTAGGAGAAAAATAATATCCGTGAGGAAGACTTTGGTAGACTTGTGCAGCTAGCATTTTCATATCAAGTGAACCCTCTAGCTGCTGTCTAAACTCTAACTTCTTGAGCTACGCTGCTTATGCTTATTCTTTTTTGATGGATAACCTTCATTCAGAGGCAAAATTTATTCTATTCCTGGTCATGATGCTGTGAAATTGATTCAGCATGCAGAAAATAGCATGAAATTAAAGGTTCATACGTGGTATGTTAACAATAGACAGATTAAGGGGAACAACTTCTGCTGTTTCTTTGGCCTGGTGAAAAACAAACTAGGGTTGGCTATCTTTAGTTGAAATATCATCATGTAAAAATTAGTTTACTCATTTAACCAAAAAAAATCTATCATTGTGCTTATAGTCTAGGACATCAATTCCAGAGGTGAGTTAAGGATATGAGCTCTTTTGAATCTTGATCCCGTTGAGTCAAAATAAATTATCCCAGCAAAAAGAGAGGATACAGATTGGGAAAGAATTAATGAAGCCAAAAAAGTAATATTTATGTTTCTGTCAAATTTAAAGGCTGTGCGGAGATTTCTGAAGCATAGATAAAAAGTAGACTAAGTCAATAATATAAAGCCTCCCTTTGATTTTTTTTTATCTACCTTTTTTGTAAAACAGCCTCAATATGAGGCTACCTATACTTATCACCTTTAGTTCTCCTTTCACCTCTCTTTCCTTGATTGTCATCAAATTTTAAGATTCCTCTTCACCGCCGAAACCTGAAAAAAAAAACCACCAATTCACCATTGCAGCCCGTTGTGTCGAGGGCGTGCACAACGCCACGTTTGTGCTCGAGCTACAACAACAACAAGAACAACAACAACAACGTTGGGAATATCATCCACCTTATTATGCTATGTCTAATAATACTACAAGACGTAAACCATTTTCCCTATATTTATTTGTTAATATAACAGTATTAACATCGTGTTGTTTCGTGTTGAGTTCGAGTTTAACGGACACTCAAATCCTCCTCTCTTTTAAAGAATCTCTATCAAATTCCTCTGCATTGGCGAATTGGGTCGACAGGACGCAACCATGCGATTGGGACGGTGTTCTTTGTTCGAAAGATACAATTTTGGGTCTACAATTACAGGACATGGAGCTTAAGGGCACAGTTGATATTAACATTTTAAAGGAGTTGAAATATATGAGAACCATTAGCTTAATGAGGAATTATTTGGAAGGTCCCATGCCGGATGTGAAACAACTTGGTAATGGTACCTTAAGAGCTGTGTATTTTTCGAATAATCGATTTTCTGGGGAGATTCCTGAAGATGTTTTTGATGGTATGGATTCATTAAGGAAGCTTCATTTGGCATATAATCAGTTTAACGGTTCAATTCCGGAATCATTGACCCGTTTGTCTGAGCTTAAGGAATTAAGACTTGAAGGCAACAAATTTGAAGGTCAAATTCCAGAGTTTCAAAGGAAGGAATTTGTATCTTTCAATGTTTCTAATAATGCTTTGGTTGGTTCTATCCCTCCGGCTCTCAGATATTTGGATCCTAGCTCCTTTTCAGGTCAGTTTTTTTTTCCTTTCTTTTGTGGGAACAATCTATGATTAAATTACAAAAGTAGAATAATGGATCGTTATGTCGTAGCATCTGTAAGTAATATATTAGCTTAATTCATAAACTAAATTTGTATCTAATAAAATTTTAAACCCTAATTTTAAGGGATTTATTCAAAAATTCATAATGACATTGGATTGTGTTGGATTAAATTCATAAACTTAATTCATAAGCTTAGTGTTGGATTGTGGTTGAAAATGATGAAATGAGTATTTTTTTATGTGGGTATTAAAGAAAAATGAATAAGAAGAATGAATAAATAAAATAAGGGGGTGTGGGTAGATGGTATTTTTGAAAACTTTTTAACGTCGCCGATATAAATAGCGATGCTAAATTACATATATTTTCGCAACCAATATTCGACGCTAAATCTAACAATATTTAGAGCTGAAAATTTGGTAATGACGCTAAATTATTAAGTTTTAGTGTCAAAGTTAGGTATCGACGTTAAATGTTGTAAGATTTAGCGTTAATACTATTAGCGACGCAAAAAATTATTGACATTTAGCGTCGCTATTTATATTCGACACTAAATGTTGACGATTCTTCATATTTAGCGTCGAAAATTAGATAGCGACGCTAGATGTCAACATTTTTTGCGTTGGCGACGCTAAATGTTTCAATTTTAGTGTCGTTACTTCGTGCGATGCAATATGTTTGTACTTTAGTATCGTCAGGCTTTATCGATGCTAAAATATATATTTATCAACGATTTTTTTAACGACGCTAAAATTTTGAACCTAAATATCTTATTTCCTGTAGTGATAGCAGCTACATTTTTTATTATTGATAACAATTTTTTTGATTGATCTTAACTATTTATACGTACAACTTACTTATTTATTTTACAAAACATATGCAACAAGTAATAATATAAAAAAAATAATAATAAAATAGAGAAAGAATAGCCTAAAACCCTGATGTTTTAAAACTAAACACAATTCTATTATATAGTATTTTGTTATAAATATTTTAGTTATAATGTAAAAAATGGAACAATGATTTGAGATGAAAAATCGTATCGAATATCAATCGGTTTTTTGATTCGGGACAAAAAATCATTTCGAATTCCGAACCGAATGGTTAGGGATCCCGAATCCTAATCGAGAGATTTCACTCAGTTTTCTTAAAAACAAAAAAACAAAACAAAACAAAACAAAACATGTAATGATAACATTGCCATCAATAACTAACAAAAAATTAATACCGAAAAATTATAATATCATTTAGAGCTCATTTAGGAATACTTAAAATTATATTAAAAATATTTTTTTAAATATTAAAATTATTTGAAATCTCTTAATAATAGGTTAGTAAAGTAGTACCCCAAATAAGTAATAGCGCTAGTAAAATATTTGCGTAAAAAATAAAATTAAAAATTAAAAAAAAAAATACAGGACAATATATATAGGTATTAAAAACTTATAATTTGGTGTTTTACACTCGAGCTTTGTTCAAACAGACAATAAAGGTTTATGTGGAGAACCATTGGAATCATCATGCAATAGCCCCAGCCCCGCCCCAGCCCCCGGCTCCGGCTCCGGCACTCCCCCAAACTCTCCAGTACTCGCTCCCCCGCCTCATGATTCCAGCTCCAAGATTTCCAATTCAAAAGTGTTCGACATAGCCTCAGCCACAATAGCCTCAATACTGGCATTCGCCGCCATAACTGCTGCTATCTTCGTCTTTAGTCGTCGGAAGAGAAAACGGGAAAAGGAAGATTCATTAGAGGACCCCACGCCACCTCCGCCGCCATCGAACCTTCAAAAGAAATCAGGGATCAGGGAATCATCATCAGGGCAGTCCTCGCCAAGCTCAACGGTGGCCGTAGTGGGCGGCAAGAAACCTGCTGATCAGATCAGGCTTTCGTTTGTCAGAGACGACGTTGGGAAGTTTGATTTGCATGAGCTGTTGAGAGCCTCTGCGGAGATACTGGGTAGCGGTTGCTTTGGATCTTCTTACAAGGCGTCACTTTCAAATGGGGCGATGATTGTGGTTAAGAGATTTAAAGAAATGAACAATGTTGGCAGAGAAGAATTTCAACGTCATATGAAGAGATTAGGTAGATTGAGGCATCCCAATTTGCTTCCTCTTGTTGCTTTTTATTATAGGAAAGAAGAGAAGCTTTTGGTCCATGAATTTGTTCAGAATCGAAGCCTGGCCGTTCATCTCCACGGTATCTCTCTTTTCATATTTCATCTGTAAAATCTATACATAAAATTTATGTTCGTATAAAGAGAGATAGAGAAAGGATCCTGATTCCAAAACATTAAGCCTTTTTTCATAAACTCTGCTTTTTATTTCAGGTCACAAAGCTCTAGGGCAACCAAGTTTGGATTGGCCATCACGCTTGAAGATAGTGAAAGGAGTAGCCAAGGGTCTGCAATACCTTTACAAAGAGCTTCCAAGCCAAATTGCACCACACGGTCACATCAAATCCTCCAACGTTCTTCTCAACGAATCCTCAGAACCCTTACTTGCCGACTACGGACTCATCCCTGTAATGAATCAAGAAAGTGCACAAGAGCTCATGGTTGCCTATAAATCTCCAGAATTTTTACAACTCGGCCGAGTTACAAAGAAGACAGACGTGTGGGCTCTTGGAGTTTTGATTCTTGAAATCCTGACAGGAAAATTCCCAGCAAATTTTTTGCAACATGGGAATAAGGCCAAAGAAGATTTGGTAGCTTGGGTTAATATTTCACTTCTAGCAAAGGGAGAGAATAACAAAAACGAGGTCTTTGACAAGGAAATGGGAGACAGTAGTAGTACAAGGAATAGTGAAGGTGAAATGATGAAACTGTTGAAGATTGGATTGGCTTGTTCTGAAAAGGAGGTGGAGAAGAGATTGGATTTGAATGAAGCTGTTGAAAGAATTGAAGAGGTTAAAGAGACAGATTGTGATGATGAAGATTCTGATTCTTGATATGCATTGGGATTCTGTTAAGTGGAATGATTATGTGTTAAATTAATTTTTAGTACTAATTGAGATTATTATTTTTTATCAATTACTACTTCTACATTAATCTCTTTTTTTAAAAAAAAAACGTTAGGGGTGTGCTAGCAAGCCAAATGATGCTATTTGAAAACCATTTGACTGCCTTTAGGGGAGTTAGCTCATATTAGTTAGACATACTCTAGCTAGTCTTCAGGATTTGGAATGATATTTTTACATTTTGAAACTCCTAATTATAATATAATATTACAATTAAAAAAATATAAGGGCATTGGCCACTTAATTATTTAAAAATTATAACAAAAAAAAAAATTATAAGGGCATTGGCCATAAGGGGGACTTGTATCAAGCTGAAATCATCAACAAGTGAGCCGCAAAACTCACCACAAGTGAACAGTGTATTAAAGTCAAAATTGCCCACAATACCCTTCTATGCGACAAGAACCTGTAACAAAAGATCTATTTGCACAAACTTTATCCCATATCAATCCAAATTAGTTTTTAACTATGAGTTAAGGTCAATAGGATTCAAATTTTATATGAAATTAAGTAATGTCACATCTATAAAATTTGCATCTCGTATTATATATAAAATAATGTCTTATTTAAATATTTTTCATTCTTGAATTAGTATTCTCGTATTATATAGAAAACTAATTCAACTCTTGAATTAGTTGTTAACTATGAGTTAGATCAATATGTGCACGAAACTTGACTCGGACACCATGTGGTATGTACCAAAATAATATTTTATCTAAATATCTTTCATTCTTTATAAAATTTAATCTTAGTATGATTTGGGTGGGTTTAAAGAATAAAAATGATAAAGCATTAAAGAGTGAGTGGCAATATATATATAGTTGGTAATTTGACTGGATGAGAGAGATGGTTGATTTCAGTCTTTCATTTTTATGGGGAAAATCTTAACTGCCCTTTAATTATGGCTAGACTCTCTCTCTCTCTCTCTCTCTCTAACTAATGTTTGGTTTTACTCGTATTCCATTTAGGGCACCCTTCTTACTCTTGTTTCGTTGTCTCATTGTTAGCTAGCGAAGGCAATTATTTTTATTTTTATTTTTATTTTTTTGTAATAATTTAGTGCTTGTTGATGAATAATGAATTTTCGATTTTCATATTATTTGTTCATGCAGTCACTTTCACTTGTTGAATGAAAATATGTGGAATCCAAGGGAGAATGAACAACAACCACAACAAAGGGAAGGGAGAGAGAGGATAGTAGCTGTGGCAATTGATAAAGATAAAATCAGCCACCATGCTCTCAAATGGGCTGCTGATAATCTTCTTAGCAGACACCAAATCATCAAACTTGTTCATGTTATTCAAAAATCACAATCCAATCATCACTATTCAGGTCTCTCTCCTTAATATTTTATCATTATTTGATAAGATTATGTGATAACAAAGTTCGAGAATTTCAATAATATTTGTTGTTTTAGTTATTCTCTAATGCGTAATTCAGGAGATATTGTTTTCAGGATTCTGACCCGTGACTAAACAGATAGGTACCGCGTAATATGATATATTAATAAATTTATTATTTAACAAATTCTCTCTTTAATTACTTTGCAGTAGGAAATAGTCAAGAATTGATGGAACAGCAACCGGATATTCAAGCCATGGAAGTGTTTCTTCCATTTCGCACCTATTGCTCCCGTAGGCATGTGAGTATTAAATTCCTCTCCTTCTGTGTATTTTCTTTTAAGCTTCTAATTAATTTATGATTGCCTTTTCTATTTATTATATTCTAAATCTAATTTAATCTCATATATTAGATACAATGTGAGCTTGTTTTATTGGAACGTCACGATGTAGCAAGAGCACTAATAGAATATGTTTCCCAATATGGAGTGGAAACTATGTTGCTTGGTACCCCAACAAAGAACGGACTCTCCAGGTAAATATATAATTTAATTGTAATCTCTAAGTTAATAATCAAGGGACCAGCGGAGTAATCAAAATATTGATTCAGTTTGGATAAAATTTGATTTTAATAAAAAGTGGTAAACTCACATCATTTTAGGGGGATAAATCAAAATTATTCATTAAAAATCATATTTTTCATTAATTTATAGGACACAATTTAACAAGCGCCTCTCGCTTCTTAGTGGATTCACCATTGATGGAGACTGATTAAAAATTGTGTTGATGAAGGGAAAAAGTAAAAAATAACAAAAAGTTATGAATATTAATTTTATGAATAAAATATGCTTACAATCTAGGGTTTTGACACCCTTGTATACTAAAACCCTAAATAGGACGAAATTACTAAAGGAGTATTTCAAAATTATTATGATATAATTAAAATATTCTAGTCATAATAAAACTATGAAAGAATATGAAATTGAAATCCGATCCCTAAATAAAAATATAAAAATCCGAAAAGAATTCAGAAAAATAAGAAAGTAAACTAAAACTCTAATTCTAATCATTTTAAAGAGGAATTTGAGGATGATTCACTGGATCAAACCAGCACAGAAGGTTAGAATAGATTCGAAATGATATATTATAGGACGAAAATATGACATATGTGGCCCAAATTATGACTCTTTAAAACTTTGAATGTCATATGTCCTATATTGTACATATATCCCTTAAAATTTTATTTATAATTATATAAAGGATTCAATGAGTAAGTTTATATATTACTATGTATGATTACGTGTATATATTCTTCTGCATGTGCATGTGAAAATGTAATGGAACGTTTATTGAATGTGAGCTTAAATTTGTATAAGATCTTTTTTTTTTTTTTTTTTTTTTTTTTCTTTTTTTTGGTAGGCTCTTCAAGGCTTCAGATACTCCAGCCACCGTATTAAAATGGGCACCTGATTTTTGCAATGTATATATTGTCTCTAAAAAAAAATGCCATGCTTTACGATCTGCAACTCGCCCTGTCCCTTCAATCTCTACTGAGCCGATGACTCCTCGCACTCGCATCTTGGCTGAAGCAGCAGCAAATGCCATGTATATAAGTTTCTGATCAGTTAATTTTGCGTTCAAAAAGAGATCTCTTAACTTATAACATATGATATATATTTGACTTTGCAGAAGAAAATATGATGAGTTTTCAAATTCTAAGATGGGATTGTCATTTTCAAGCTCAGGAAGGATGAGTACTGATAGCAATTTCTTTTCATTCTATGAAAATCTGGGGCTAAACTTGGAAGGAAAGAGCTTTGACAATTCACCGCGATGCGGCGAGGCTCCAGTTAATCTCAGCTCTTTACCAGAATTGCCATCAAACACAATCGACAGTTCAAGAACTTCATGCTCATCAGAGAATATGGTAACTTAATTATATTTGTTCATTAATACAGTAACATTATGTTCATGCAAGAGTATTAATTTATATGTTCGTATAAATTAAATTTGCAGGAGGATATGGAAGATGAAGTTAAACGGCTTAAGACAGAGCTAAAGAAAACAATGGACATGTACCATTCTGCCTGCAAAGAAGCACTTGCTGCTAAACAGAAGGTGCCACTTTGAATTTCCAATTTCCTAGTGTGATTCTCCAAATAGTGTTCAAACTTGTCCTTGGTACTAACTACTAACGTTCATCCTTACTATATATACAATGTAACACTATTTGAGCAATACATTTAGAAATGATAACGGACCGAATATGATATAGGAATGACAATATTCGTACCCATCTCGTTCAATGAAAAGGTATAAAAATTATCCATTTATCCACCCTTAAAGTATCGGGGTCTGCAGACTTCTGTGTGAGTCCTCGTTTACATGAGAATTTTACTTCTATTTGAACTCTCCCAGAGTTTTATAAGAAATACATTCTCTAGACTCGAACTCATAACATGTCAATCAAATCCTAAGTCATTTGCCACCAAACCACACCCTTGGGGACATTATCCCTAAACACACCTCACTAAACTTCTAAGTTTCATTACACTTAAATTTTCCGAAACAATAAAAATTTAAAAAAAAAAAAAAAAATTTTGAAGTTTTTTAATCGAGTCGGGTGAAAAGATTGCACAATAGTCATTCTCTCTTACCTAATTATTTATACTTTTAGGCTAAGCAGGTTTAATTATCATTATATGAGTCGGGCTCAATCGACCGTCTGAATGGACTGTTTCTAGGATCACTCATCTTATCTAATAGCTTAAATTTTTGGGTCTTACAGGCAATGGAACTGGAAAAATGGAAAATAAAAGAAGAGAAAAGAATGAAAGAGACACAAATGGGTGAAGAGAATGAGAAAGCAAAAATAAAGGCAGCAATTGAAGCAGCAGAAGCAGCTCAGAAAATAATAAAGTTAGAGGTGCAAAAGAGAGTGAATGCAGAAATTAAAGCAGTCAAAGAAGCTGAAGAAAAGACAAAGTTGTTAGATGTTTTAGGGCAGTCCCATTTAGTTCTTAAATACCAAAGCTTATTCCATATTTTGGTTGTTTTAATTTTGTTTTATTTTTATTTTACTGTGCTTAGAAGGAGTATTTAAGAGAACTAGCTAGTTAGCTAGTATCCTGACTACAGTAATTTTGTTGAGATTATAGTCTAAGCTTAGTTGCCTATTTTGATGGATTAATTTGCTTACAACTAAATACTAAAGATTTGGATTTGGATTAGTTTTTTATAAATTGTTATCGGTTATTTTTTTTTGGAATCGTTGGAAATTCCGCAGTCAAACCCCCCTTTCGGGCTTAAACGGAGAAGATAAAATTTCTGGTTGTCTCAGACTCTTACAAAAAACGCATTCCCTAGATTTAAACTCAGGACCTCAAAGTGAGATCATGAACCCTACACCACCAAGTCACGTCCTTTACATGTAATTGAATCTTAATAATTCATTATTATTCATAAAACGTGATAAAAAATTTCAAACCTTAACTAAACACTTAGCATGTTGTTTTGTAATTGGTTGGAGAGATTTTAGCATACCAAAAGAAAAATGCTCTGATTTTAGATTTGGCCTAATTTAACCTGTCTGAAAGATTTTTGGGCAAAATTTTTTAGGGAAAAAAATAGTCTTTTTATTGAGATATAATATAAGATAGACATAAAATTTTGAGATCAATTATGAGTCATTAATCTCCTAAAATCAAATGGTAGATAAATTGATATCATTATATGCAGTTTTGATTTTTAATATCTACCATCAAATTGTATAAGATCTTATGAATGACCTAAAATTTGTGTTAAAATTTTAAATAAAAAAAAAAATTTAGATTAAAACAGCAACACCCTATAAAATATATAATTCAGTGAAGAAGAAATGTAGCTTTATAATTTTAAATTCAAATGGGTGATGATTATTTCTAAATTAATGATAAGAAAATGTTTTTTTTTTTAATTTTAATCACCATGATCTATTCAATACATATACATCTAGAGATATACATCTCAAATCTCAAACCCGACCCGATTCAAATGCTTCAGTTTGAATTGGAGCCCTTACCACTAAAGGGCGAGCAATGATAACTAAGAAAATCTGTTAAATTTACTTTAAAAACTAATTTTTTTTCTAAAAATCAAATTTTATCCCCATTAAAAAATGGAACGATTATATTGTCTCTCCAAGGTTTAAATTTCGGAGGTTCCAAAAAGAAAAAAAACACTTTTGCATAACATTACATGAGATTTGCATTTGAAAATTCCATAGAAACCAAAAAACAACCCAATAACGTATGTCCGAAAATCAATCACCTATGACCTAACCAACGATGCAGGGTTTCTTTAGAGCACTTAATAAAACAACATTAACAAAACATTGTTGAGTTAGTTTCTGAAACAAAACCACTTTTGTAATTTAACCAAACAAAGGCCACATTGTGTTTCATGTTCATGCTAATTAATTAGAGACAAGAATAAAAGAGCTGCATTAATCAAATTCCTCAAGACTCCTTGTTGCAGAAGCAGCAGTAGCTTCATTAAAAGAAAAAGGAGAATTGTTATGGCAAGAAGAAATGGAGATAAAAAAGAAGAAACAGTTGCAGTAGCCATTGACCAGGACAAAGGAAGCCAATTTGCTCTCAAATGGGCTGTTGATAATCTTCTCTCCAGAGGCCAAGTTCTTACTCTTCTTCATGTTACACAAAAAGTATCCTCTGTTCCCTCTCCATGTAAGATTTTCTCCTCTTTCTTTTCACTTTAACTATCTTTTCATAACCAGTCTCAAACCCTGACAAAAAAGAGGAGGTTTATGTTAGGTCTCGGCCATCAACATAAAACTTATCGACTTTTTATGGATTCTAAACAAAACAATTGTGCATTTCTTTTCGCTTTCGATTAACATTTTGTGATGTATACATGTAGCTGGGAACAATATTGCTCTCTCTAAGGTTAATGATGAGGTTGCTAGAACATATAAACAAGAAGTTGATAATCAAACCAAAGAATTGTTTCTTCCATTTCGATGCTTTTGCACAAGAAAGGATGTGGGTTCTGTTTCTTTGTTTCTTTTTTTTTTTTAACTCTACTAAAATTTAAATTTATTGGGTTGTTTACTTAGCTTCATGATTTATACATTTGCTAAAGGTCAAATGCAATGAAATCATACTAGAAGACATGGATATCGCGAAGGCTCTAATCGACTACGTATCATCCCACACAATCGAGACTTTAGTACTAGGGGCAGCATCAAGGACTGGCTTGGTCAAGTAATTTTATGATTCTGATGCTCTAACAAGATTAGTATCATGTATGTAAAATTATGAATGCTAATTTCTATACCTTGTTTGACAGAAGATTCAAAACTGCAGACGTTCCAAGTAGTGTGTCCAAAGGGGCACCGGATTACTGCAATGTCTATGTAATTGCCAAAGGAAAGATCTCATCTGTACGATCAGCAACCATAGATGCACCGGTAAGAGCTTCCTCTCGTATTAATCAATTGAATAGCCAATCCACCCAAGACAGTCACAGTTCCGATTCATTTGAATCACCTTTCAAGAATAGCCAAAGATCCAGAGGTTAGTTTGCTCCTGTAACTAACACCAGCAAAATTTCAACTAGATTTTATCGTTTTATATCACTCACATGAGTTGCTATTTAATCCGCAGCTGAGCGAACACCACCTACACCCAGAAGCCTGAATGACAACATGGAAATCAAGTAAGTTACAATACAATAGATATCAAATCATAGCTGTAAATAATGGTAGAAGTTCAACTAACCTGATAAAAACTGCAACAGATCACCATTCTTAAGAGCTTCTATGCCTAAATATGAGCCTTCAGTGCCGGAAACTGACATATCATATGTGAGCAGTGGAAGACCAAATACTGATCGGATGTTTTATGACATGGAATTTGGAATGGCTCCACGGCTTCCAACCAGCTCAGATTACAATTCCAGAAGCTTTGCATCATTACAATCAGGAAACAAGTCAATAGATATGTATTCTTTACAGGATGAGTTCTCGCCACTCTCACAGGAAAGTGAGAGAACGTCATGGTCATCACAAAGCCAAAGCGTGGTAAAGACATAAACATGCACATAATGAGTCCATGTACACTGACTTAGTTTCAAGTAAACATGAGAAAGAACATGAATTTTCAATTTGCTTGATAAAATGACACTATGACAGGAAGATGTAGAAACTGAGATGAGGAAGCTCAGACTAGAACTCAAGCAAACAATGGATATGTACAGTGCTGCCTGCAAGGAAGCACTCACAGCAAAACAGAAGGTACTGAGAGCTGAATTTTTCTTTGAAGCATATTCAAACTGTAAAGAAATAAGACAATTCTATATTTCCGGATGCTTAGAATTACAAGAGATATGCCTTTATATAGACATTACATCAAGTTAAATATAGAAACTAAATATACTAATAATCATTAGGATTACATAATTATATCTCAATGATTATGTAACAATATCTTAAAGACATGTAGAATTATAATCATATCTTTGGATGATTATGATTATGATTCTAACAATATTTAAGGATTCTAACACAAACTTTATCAATACTCCCCCAAAGAGTATGCCTGCATTAAACCCAACAATATATCATTGTAGGCTAGGGAGTTTCATCACTGGAAATTAGAAGAACAGCAGAAACTAGAAGAGGCGCGTCTGGCTGAGGAAGCTGCATTGGCACTTGCAGAGAAGGAGAAAGCTAAGTGTAAGAGAGCAATTGAGGCAGCTGAAGCAGCCCAAAGGATTGCTGAACTAGAAGCAAAAAAAAGGAAGAGTGCCGAAATGAAAGCCCTACGAGAAGCTGAGGAGAGGAAGAAGGCGCTGAATGCTCTAACAGTTGATATCAGATATAGGAAATATCGCATTGAGGAGATTGAAGAAGCAACAGAATATTTTTCCAACTCGAGAAAGATTGGGGAAGGAGGTTATGGACCAGTTTACAAGTGTTACCTGAACCATACACCAGTGGCTATAAAAGTTCTACGTCCAGATGCAGCTCAAGGACGATCACAGTTTCAGCAAGAAGTACGAAACAAAATTTAAACTGCTTTCTTATTAACAATTTCAACATTTTTAAGTAATAATATGCAGCATTAGTTTAAGAGTACGTGTAAGCTTAACTTATTTATGTTCACAATACTCTAAAATGTGCAGGTTGAAGTATTATGCAACATACAGCACCCAAACATGGTTCTCCTCCTAGGAGCTTGCCCAGAATACGGCTGTCTAATCTATGAGTACATGGCAAATGGGAGCTTAGAAGACCGTCTCTTCTGTCGAGGTGGCTCTCCTGTTCTTCCTTGGCAAATAAGATTCCGAATAGCTGCTGAAATTGCCACTGGCCTCCTTTTCCTCCACCAGACCAAGCCAGAACCAATTGTACACCGTGACCTAAAACCTGGAAATATTCTTCTTGATCGTAACTATGTCAGCAAGATCAGTGATGTTGGCTTGGCCAGGCTTGTCCCTCCATCAGTAGCCGACTCTGTAACTCAGTATCGCATGACTTCAACTGCAGGAACTTTCTGCTACATTGACCCTGAATATCAGCAAACAGGCATGCTTGGAGTAAAATCTGATATTTACTCACTAGGTATTCTGCTTCTACAAATAATAACAGCCAAGCCACCAATGGGATTGACTCATCATGTAGAACGATCTATTGAGAACGGAACTTTTCATAAAATGCTGGACCCCGCTGTCCCTGACTGGCCAGTTGAAGAGGTGTTAATATTTGCCAAACTAGCTCTTCAGTGTGCTGAACTAAGACGAAAAGACAGGCCAGATCTTGGGAAGGTTGTGGTACTTGAACTTAATAGACTGAGAGCACTTGCTGAAGAAACAATGCCCACCGTCAATCTTGCAAGTGGAGCAGGATCTTCTCCGAGTCACAGTCAAGTTTCCACAGTTCAGGTGAGATGCCAATACAAAAAAAATTAAGAATCTATTATTCTGTTTCCTGGATTATCCATGCAAATTTAATTAGAAATGAAATTCTAAAACTCGGAGAAAACACTGTCAACATTGTTTCTGATACCACATTACCTCAATTAATCTATTTCTTGGAATGTAAACCTCTGGACTACAAATCTTTAAAGCGTTTTCTTTCTAAATTTCTTTGTCAGGATCTGATCAGTGAGTCTCAATCACTACGATCTAGTAATAGCTCTAGGAGCCGTTCAAGCCCAACATCTTTTGCGGGAAGAAGACATAAAGTAAAAATCAAGAAACTTCTTTTACAATTGAACGCGGATTTTCAGTATGAAGGTTAGTTAACTCTTGTTTTAAATTTCTTGGCAGGGCATGGAAGAGAGGAGATAAAACAGAAGGTCAAAAAGCTGGTTCATCAGCATACAAGTTTCATTGCTCAGCTATTCTTTATCAGTTTTCAAGTTTGCAATTGTTTTTCCTGTTTCTTCAATGAAAATTATTACATTTCATAGTTTCATATCACATGACAATTGTATAGTAGCTCACGTATATATACTTCTTTGTCCAGCTACACTTCCAAGTTTGCAATTACTTTTTCAGGCTTTGAAAATTACACTAGAATAAGGGACACAAACTACTATTGCTGTGCATAAATAAATAAATTCGAATATGGCTTTAATGTAAGACCATTTCAATGAATGGCGATCTTTTGAAGAGAGTGATTTCAGCAATTCTGCATGAGCAATATTAAGCATCACATATATATATATAGATAAAGTAATGCAAAAGTATGCAGATGACTCCCAAGGTGACCCATCACTTTTTAACAAAATCAATTTAGTAAAGATGGATATTTCTATTGAGGAAGGAAAACTCTAAATTGGGATTCCAGAGATTCCTACCTTGTGGCATTAAGGAGAAAAATGCAGGGGGAATTTTTTTATTTATCTCCAGTGGTATACAGATCCTTCACAATATGATTCTTTGTTCTCAATCCCATAATCTTCCAGTGTTCAAAATACTGATTCCCACGATTTCTGAGGGAATTGTTCAATGAAATAGCAATTATAAAAAATGACGAACAAGATCAATGAAGGGTTCAAAATGGAAGTAAACAGAATTAGGCAATAAAATAAGGGTTTAAGAAAAAAAAATTGTCCATTATTGGAGAATAAACTTTTTATCTCTTTTCATTATATGCCATAGCTAGGATAGATCTCACACTCAATAAATGTTATTTCAGCTTGCAAGAAATTCATGACTATTATATACAGCTAGCTGATGTATCTTTCTACCTTTCTAATATATGTGCAGTCTCCTTTATCACTGATTCCTACTTCACAAATATCACGTAATCCACTCTCCAAAGTGTTGCTGATTGCCGTCTATCTCAACAGAGCTTAATGTTTTCCAGTCAGAGGAAGGACAGCCATCAAAGATCTGCAATGTGTGAGGAAGATTTTGGTACTGCCATTGGTCTTAATGACAAGGATTTTTGGAAATAATAACAAAATTATGCTGGAAGTACCCGTGAGATACTTGGAAAGATCAATATCTTTGCAGAAATCACCAGCTTTGTTATCTAAGACTTAGTGACAGCAGCAAGTTGCTGTTTGATTCAAATTTAATCACTTAGAACTGTGTAAGCTCTAACAACTCAAAAGTGAGCACCAGTAAATGGTCAGGGTATTTCTCCGCACAGACAGCAGGCAACTATCCAGTAATTCCAAAATATCTGGTTTCTTAGGAATTGTATTTTGAGATA
>SKCR01050557.1:0-38113 GCA_019454045.1 Zanthoxylum bungeanum
TTCTTTTTTATGGTAGCGAGACAGCTCGAAAGATCATTCGGAGTTAGAATAAACTTCTCTTTCTTTTCTCTATACACATGGAAGTTTTGTGTTTGGAGTTTGGATATAGCACCAAGATAGCACCCAAGATGCACACAAACTTTCAGGAAGAAGCCAGCGTGTCGCGACTCCCACCCAGCGTCGTGACATGCCAAAGAACAAAATCTAGGCATACACTTTCAGACTATTTGTGTCGCGACGGTAGCGCTATCGTGTCACAACACATAGACGAGCGAGTTTCGACATCAACTCCTCCGCGTCGCAACACAGTTAAGAACCAGAACCAGACAGAAAGCCGTGACATTGAGCGTCACGACGCGGGGCTTAAACGCAATGGAGTTTGGTTCACCTCATGCACAAGAATTGTTCAGGAGATGTTCCAAGACTGGAATATTTTTAAAAACAGAAGCACAACATCAAAACATGGGTTGGTCAAATCCGACAAAAGAGGGAGAGGGCGGAAAAAAATTTCAAGGTCGAGAATGAGAGAGTTTTTATATTTTATATTAAGGGGGAGTGGGTTTATTTTTTTTTTGGTGGGGAGTAGGTATATCTTTTTATTTGCTCTTTATATTTCCTTTGCTTTTCACGGGTATTTTGTTATTTGTAGCTATTTCATATGAGCAATTTATTTACGGTGGCATTGCGTCTTCATCGACTTGAAGACTATTTGTTGATTAGGTGTTAGATCGAGTCTCATTGTAATAAGTGTCTGTTTTGATGGTTGGTAGGTGACTATTTTATTTTTACATCTATTACCATAGTATTTGTATTATGTAGTTTTGTCACGGAATGCCAAATGAGAAGATCGTTGGGTCCAGTTTTGGTAAGCAACTTTCGTAACAAAACTAGTTCAATTGAATTGTAATGAGTCTTGAAGATCTCGGAGTAATTGGATAAGTATTTGGAAGACTTTGCATGAAGATATCAGAAGCTCATCCTTAGTGTCATGTTCGTACTCATGTTCAAATGAAATTTTACAAAGGCTTCTCGTGCGTAGTGCGTTCTTCAGGACGTTCGAATGAAAACTTCCAGAGAGCTCGCGTTCATTGTGCGTTCGTCAAGATGTTCAAACGAATTTACAAAACAACTCGCGTGCGTCACGCGTTCTTCAGGCATTCGAACGCTCGTGTTCAACTGGATTATTTTGGACACATTTTTAAAGCCTATTCACTATAAGGAAAACTCTACCTATACCCCACATATTTAAACAAAGCCTCAACCACTTTACCGGTGGTTGGAAACACATTATTCAGAGTTACAACATCTTTTGTTTCAACCTTCTTGAGATTTTACCTTGAAGACTTATTTGGTTCCCTTATCTTTTTTCGTTTGGTGAGATTATTTTTTGATAAACCATCAATACAAAACACAACTTTAACCTAATACCCTAAGCCTCTAGAGTTCGAAGGAAGAGATTGGTGGTCGAGGTTCCGGCATTGCGAGTTCGCAATGTTGATTTACTCAAAGACTTCAGAGGTCCTGAAGAAAGCTGCTTAATGCATACTCGGGGAGTTCTTCGGGTCATTACAGTCTAGAGTTATTTAAGTCGGCAAAGTTGTTACTTAAGGTCTTATATCATCACTGTAAGTTTTCTCGGTTATAGTGGATTTGGCAGGTAACCTATATACCGGAATGTTTTTTATCTGTCAAGAGTTTTCCACTTCGTCAACAAAATCACTATATTGATGGTTTAACTTTTCGCTCTTTAATTATTACTTTTATTCAGATTGTGGAAATTGCTTAGATTTAAGGGTGTTTGGACTTAACTATAGAATTCTATCATTTATTTATCTTAGATAGAGTTTGTTTATAATTCTGCATAGAATCATAACCTAAACCATACGAATTTCCAATATGCTTAGGTGAATATCCTCAAATACAAGAAAGGTAAAATGAATAATTTGAAATGAGATAAGATTTTCCAGTTTCGATAAAGATTACGCAACTTGTCAGTATACACACACTTTCTCCTTGAAAGGAGCATCAACGAAGTGATTAAATTTTCGGCGAAGAAAAATCTCATCTTTGATCAGAAAAGTCGTACGAATCGACGCGTGCACGATTACCTTTCCCTTGAGAAATTTGTCACTCACGATCATATTTACTGCGGAAACTATTTTTTTTTTTTTTTGAAACGTTGAAAACCCCGCCACCAAATCACCCATTCTGGGCCGCGGCGCAGGTAAAACCACCGGCTGTCCCATACTGCGGAAACTATGCCAACGAAGAAAAGGAAGTTCAGTACGTAACTATTCTTTACCACTAAATACCAAGAATATTAATGGCAAGATCATGTGCCAATTTGATCTGTCATAGAGAAAGAGAAGTCCAAAACCACGATCTAATACTAAAGGACTAAAAGAAAAGGACCCGGGGCGGCAAATTTTGGAATTTAAAGAAATTTCAAAATTAAATTTACAAATGTATATGAATAAACTACTTTAAAATTATATATGTTCAGATTAGAGAGTGATGGCACTTGAAAAGTTGAGATGATATCTGGTTCCTAATATTTTAAGAGACTAAGTTTCTATTATTGGAAATGTGAGAACATACGAATTTATTTGTAGAAAAAAGAATATGGAAAATTATATAAAAAATAATAGATGCATAAAAAATAAGACAAAAATACTAAAAGATAAGTAGAGTTATTTATCTTTTTAATTAATATTTTATTTATTTTGTAGTATGTTTGTGTTGTTACTAATTTTTGTATATTTGCTCTAAAGTCAAAACTATAACCAGTATGTAAAACTTACTAGACTTTTATTAAGCTTTTAATGTCAGAAGTCCAAAGATTATATCATTAAAAAAACCGTTTACTTTTTTATGATAGAATATGGATTATTTGTAATTAAATTTTATTATCTTTATCTTCTTTTTTTTTTTAATTTTATACAAATTATCACTATTCTTCCTTATTATATTTTTAGTCGGCAAAAACAAACAAGGTAGCTAGGAGTACGTGGCCCCAATAAAGCTTCTTGCTTTTTCCAGCGGTATAATTGGAGGAGAGAGAGATCGAAAAGGTTCAGAAAAAAATTCACGATAATTGCTAACCTAAAAAATTAAAAAACCTATCACCGACTGAAATGTTGTCAATAATTAATTAAAAATATATTAATTATTTTGGATGGTCCCATATGCATAAAAATAAAAATAAAAATAAAAATTCATTATTTACACCGTGAATCTTATGCCTATAAATAAAGACTTCATTTCATTTTTTTCTTCATCTCATTCTCAACCAAATCTTATGTATTCTAAAAGAGAAAATATAGTTTCTTCTTAAGAGTTTGAGAGAGAGTTGTAGTTCTCATATTCTAAGAGAGTGTGAGATTGTTCACTCCTTGTGTTAAAGAGTTGTTGTAAAATTCTTTTACTATAGTGAAATCCTTCTACTTTTGCCCGTGGATGTTTCCCTCACATTGAGAGTTTTATCACGTTAAATCTGTGTCTCATTACTTTATTTTATTGGCTAAGCCTCCTAATTATTTTTGTATTGTTATATGGTAGGCAAAGCCTCCTGAACTAACAATTATTCTCAATTTCACTTTACTTGCATGCCAACTTCAGCTCACGATCCCTTAACAGTGGTATTAGCGCTTCAGGTTCAAGGTTACTGTTCACGGAGACTATTCGAAATTGAGAAGTTCAAATGGAGCAAATTTTCCCTATGGAAACTTAAAATAAAAGCAATTTTGAGAAAAGACAATTGCTTAGCGGCAATTGGGGAGAGCAAAATGAAATAACTGATGAAAAATGGAAGGATATGAATGACAACGTTATAGGCAACTTGCATCTAGCCTTAGCAGATTCGGTGTTATCCAGTGTCGTAGAGAAGAGGACTGCAAAAGAGGTTTGGGATGCACTTACCAAATTGTACGAGGTTAAGTCACTACATAACAAGATCTTCTTGAAGATGAGACTTTACACTTTTCGAATGAGTGAGTCCACATCCATGACGATTCACATCAACAACTTGAATACACTATTTTCCCAACTCACTGTGTTGGATTATAGTATATCAGCAAATGAACGTGCGAAGATTCTACTTCAAAGTCTGACTGATTCGTATGATTAACTTATCATCAACTTGACAAGTAATGTTGTCACTGGTAATCTAGTATTTGACGAAGTTGCAATTGCTGCTCTGGAAGAAGAGTCTAGGGGAAAAAAATAAGGAAGACAAATCATCTAGTTCACAACAAGTAGAAGCATTGGCGATGACAAGAGGGAGATCAACGGAACGTGGCTCAAGTGGGAGTCAAAACCATGGCAGATCGAAATCAAAAAGTAAGAAGAATTTTAAATGCTACAACTGTGGCAAGAAATGGCACATCAAGAAAGATTGTTGGAATCTGAATAATGGTGGAGAAAAAGCTCATGTTGCAACAAAATCTCAAGAATGTGTTGCAAGTACTTCTGAAGAAGGTGGCACACTTTACAGTGAAGTAGCAATGGTGTCCAATGATAGCAAAAAACAACTAAGTGGTGCATGGTTGGTTGATTCTGCAGCAACATGACACATGACCTCTAGGAGAGAATGGTTCTGTCATTATGAACCTATCTCCGGAGGATCAATTTTTCTAGGCAATGATCATACCTTGAAAATTATTGGGATTAGAGCCATCAAAATAAAGATGTACAATAGTACCATTCACACTATACCAGATGTTCGACATGTTAGGGGAATGAAGAAAAATATTATGTCAGTTGGACAGTTAGTTGACCTCGGATACAAGACCGTTGTTGAAAAGCGGTATTAAAAATGGTGAAAGGAGTACTTACAGTCTTGAAATTTGAAAAGATCTCAACAAACTTATATATGCTTTTGGGAGACTCGATTTAGAAAGCAACTGCATCAGTAGCATTGCTGGATTCTTGAGAGGAAGCTTCTATGTTGTGGCATCAGAAACTATGCCACATATCAGAACAGGGAATGAAGATTCTCGTCAATCAAAAGCTACTTCTAGGCTTGAAAACAATTAGTCTATCGTTTTGTGAGTATTATGTTACAAGTAAGCAAAACAGATTAAAATTCAGCAAGTCAAGTGCTCAGAGTAAAACCATTTTAGAGTTGATTCACTATGATGTAAAACCATTGAAGTAAAATCTGGAAAAAGAATCAAGTGTTTAAGGACAGATAATGAGGAGAATATTGCCAGCAAGATTTTGATGCATATTGTCAGCAAGAAGGCATCAAAAGACAGACTATTACACCATCATCCTCAACAAAATGGGGTGGCAGAAAAGATGATAGAACGTTGTGGAAAGAGTAAGAGTTATGCTCAAAACAGCTAGTCTACAAAATGTTTTTGGGCAGAAGCGGTTCATACCGCTAAAAAAGAGTTATGCCAAAAAATAGTAAACCAAATGGGCAGAAAGGGCCAAAAATGTTATGTTGTAAATAGATCTCCATCAACTGCCAATAATTTGAAGACACGGATGGAGATGTGGATCGGAAAATCAGTTGATTACTCATCTCTTCACATTTTTGGTTGTCATGTATACGTAA
The DNA here is from genome assembly GCA_019454045.1 of Zanthoxylum bungeanum. Classification (NCBI taxonomy): domain Eukaryota; kingdom Viridiplantae; phylum Streptophyta; class Magnoliopsida; order Sapindales; family Rutaceae; genus Zanthoxylum; species Zanthoxylum bungeanum. The sequence continues at coordinate 5,561 of SKCR01050557.1, forward strand.
TGTACAATGCTCAAGAAACAACAAAGCTAGATCCAAAATCTAGAAAATATATTTTCTTGGGTTATGTTGATGGAGTAAATGGGTATCGCTTGTGGGATCCCACTACCCACAAGATCATCATCAGAAAAGATGTGATATTTGCAGAAGATCAACTGCAGAAAGAAGGAAATGATAGCACTTCAAAAGAAAGTACATAGACTACAACGGTACTGGTAGAAAATAATCCAGAATAAGAAAATTCAGATTCTTCTGAAGCAGCACCAGAGCACGAGGTACCATAACTAATTGAGTTTGAAGCTTCTGAAGTTCGTCTATCAACTCGAGTGAGAAGGCCTCCAGGTCGGCACTCAGAGTATGATACAAAGAGTAACATTGCATACTGTCTTCTAACAGATGATGGAGAGCCATTAACTTCCCATGAAGCTACAAAAGATGTAAATGCATCTTTGTGGATAGTAGCAATGCAAGAAGAAATAGAAGTTTTGCACATAAATAATACATGGGATCTAGTACCATTACCATGTAGAAGAAAAGCCATTGGTAATAAATAGGTCTACAAGATCAATTGAGATAGAAATGATCAAGTGGAGCGGTATCATGCAAGATTGGTGGTGAAAGGATATGCTCAGAAAGAAATGATTGATTTCAACGAGATATTTTCTCCAGTGGTTCGACTTACAACAGTCAGAGTAGTCCTAAATATGTGTGCTACTTTTGACCTATATCTGGAACATTTGGATGTAAAAACTACATTTCTTCATGGAGAACTAAGAAGAAATTTATATGTTTCAACTAAAAAGTTTTGGTAAAATAGGCAAGAGAACTTGGTTTGCAGGTTGAACAAATCTCTATATGGTCTCAAACAGGCGCTGAGATATTGGTATAAGAGATTTGATTCCTTTATTATTTGCCTTGGGTACAACAGACTCAGTTTAGACTATTGTACATATTACAAGAGGTTTGGAAATAGTGACTTTATTATTTTACTGTTGTATGTGGACGACATGTTATAGTAGGCCCAAACAAAGATCAAGTCCAAGAATTAAAGACACAATTAGCTAAAGAGTTTGACATGAAGGATTTGGGACCAACAAATAAGATTCTAGGGATGCAAATGTTGGGGTTTTGGGAGATGAGGCGCAGCAGAAGCGCGGGTTCGGGCGAAATCGTAATTTAAAACTTTTTCAAAATACCTAATAAATCATTCAATATCTAATATGAATAATTTATTCATATTTCACCTAAACCTATTTATTCAATATAAAATATTGACATAAACAAGTTGAAAACTCGCGAAACTTTTACGAAAACCGTTTTTCCGCAAAATTGCCTAAAATATTTTTTTGACCGAACCGACTATCCGAAACTTATGGAAACTACCTAGGTCGGCTTAAATAATGTCGGGGCAGTTCATGGGCTGCCCCAACAGTGACTGATTCACTGTTTGGGCAGCCGTCACCCTGTTGGCTCAAAATCCACCCGGTAACACCATTTTTGGCCGTTTTCGCTTATTTCAAGTCGGAAACATTTTCCGGAAATTATGCCAACTCCCAAAAAACATCCAAAAAATTCAAAAGACCAAAATTTCATCACCAAAATAGAATATTTTCCAGTAAAGAAAAACAGTCCATAAATTCATGCTTTAAACCAGTTTTCAACAAGATTAATCTAATTAATCCATCACCAAATGAGTCCCACCACACATGAAAAACTCTAGAACAATTCTAGACTATTTTAGAATGGATCAATAACTCTAGAATGACAACAATTCAACAATTGAATAAATTGGCATAATATTACAATAATATTCACCAATTTCACTTCACACATGCTTCCAAACTTCCAATTAAACCACAACAACCAAAAGCCCAAAAAAATCAGATTTGTAAGAACCCTAAAACCATTCTAAGCCATCAAGAAAACAAGAAATCAAATTTCTAAGCCATGGGTTATAAAGACTTACCTTAAAACTCATAAATCCAAGCTTTTTTTCTTGATTTTTCCTTACAAATCTTCATAGATTAATCAAATAAACTTGAAATCCATGTTTTGTGAGGCTCACGGCAAAGTGGAAAGATGAAGAAGGTGATCAAAATAATTTCTCTCTCTCTCCACTATATGACCGAATATTTGGCTTTAAGGGCACTTTTGTCATATCAAGTTTTTTTAATCAAATTAAAAGCTTTAATCTTTATTATATCCAATCAAAATTGGACACACAAAGACTAATTAAATTCATGCCATGTGTAACCAATTAGGAATCACCATTTGTCATAGCAATTATGACAAAAGGAGAAGACTAAAATTTTAATTATTTAATTATTTAACTATTAAAAAATTAAACAATTAATTTACACAAATATGTATATTTTATTTACATTAAATAATAAATACATATATTTAAGGCATGTGTCAAAATCTCATTTTGACAAATAATTAATGTGTATCTAATCGTATTATGTATCAAATACAAATACATAAAAAAAATATTATCGGACAAAATTTCTAATTGCATGTGTTATCGTTTAATCGATTAAACGATCCGAATTAACTCATTTAATCCGGTGAAGTATAATGAATATATGTATTATTTATATCGAGTTGCCCAAGTGCTCAACGACTACTCTTCATATTGTGGGACTCTCTAAGTTTAGGTTTATCCGTCACGAAATCCAATTTTTGTCCATAATCCACCCATTCATGGATTATGACGACCACATATAATCTCGCTAAACTATACAAGCCTAGGTCATAGCATACGTATAATCCCTCCGTCACAGGCCATCCGTATTATACCTGGGATAAAGATCAGAACGTCAAATCTGTTCGGCATAATACAGTCGACTTTCAATTTACGATCACGAAATAAAACTCGGAACTGGTTTCCGACGTTTTACCATGGCCATGGATTTACTAGATCGTAAACACGTGTTGGATGCATATGCCCTGTACACAGGACTGACGGATCATATCTTGATACGCACATGATATCATAAGCATCAGTCCACACCCAACGAATAGGCGGAGGTCTGATCATGGCTAGATCGTTGACGTGACTGCCATCAAAGTGTGGAGGATAGCTTATATATCCAAGGTGGTATCTCAAGTCGAAGGACCACTATGCTCGCTCAACTCGAAAGGTTCCTATTGACGTTGGTTTACCATCTATTAGGAAACCTTCTGTGAGTCGTTCAGTGTCTTATCAAATAAACACCTACATGTCTATATGAGTCTCCCGGGACTCATGGTTCACTGGGATAAACCATCGGACCAAGTCATGATATACGACATGTACTGGTCTCAGCGGATTTTACTAACCGACCCGTGTTAGCAAATCTTGACCAGGAACTTTATTTAAGGATATACAACTAATAGTGCGCTTCCCAATGTCAATTACAAACTACGTTGTAACTGCGCACTATACTGTAAATCCTAAGGTCTTTGTCTAATATACACGAATCACTGAACCAGATTCAGTTTCGATCTAATCGTAATCAGATATCTAATCGCAATTAGATCGAATATGCATATAAAAGACAAGGGTGCTACTATCTAAATTAGTAATATTATGGAAAATATAATTGCTCGTATTTATGAATCGGACATAAATACGATCCGGATTGGCACTCCGAGCACCAACCCTAACAATTTCTCCCACTTGCTCTAGTGTCAATCCATGGTATCATATACACATATCAATGTGTATCGCATACTCATGACCCTCAAAAGCTCACCAGCACTCAAGAGGTAGGCAAAAACAAGTAAGCCTGCTTTAATAAATCGAGTCTGTCCAACAAACCCAACCGTTTTCCTTAACCAACATCATTCATATTTTATTGAATCCAAATTCTACATCAGTATGACAACTTTTTGTTAATCATTCACCAGTGACTCCTGGTTTTGGTCCTGACTGTTTCTCGTTGTGACAGCTTTGGCACGTTCACAGGGAGGCGTATCAAGGCTTCACTTGCCAATGGCAAACTCAAGCTACCGATGTAGTCCTGACAGCTTTGGCATGTTCAGGATTTTCAATTTCACTTGAATTTGTCTAGTATCAATATACAACCGGCACAGATAAAATTCTATCAACTACACCCTCACTGCTTTGGCACGATCTTAGATGCAGCTATAGAAAGTTACCCATAAACCGTATTGACAATACGGACCAAGAAACATATATCCAATACACGTTACTTTACAGCCATATTTAAAAGCGGGGATTTTCCTATGGAAGTTATTCGCTACATCTAATGCAAAATTTTAATCTAAATCATTTTCTAAACATTTCAATTCTACTTTAGAAAACATAACACAATTTAACGATTAAATTTCTGTTATATTTTCCGTTAACATAAAACCTAAAAGTAAAGAAATATATCTAGATTCCTAGCATGTGCGAACATTAAAATTGGATTAAATATCAAATATCAAGCATGAATAATGTAATGGATGAAACATCAGACCAGCTCTGATACCATTTTTGTTGGGGTTTTGGGCGATGAGGCGCAGCGTTAGCGCGGGTTCGGGCGAAATCGTATTTTAAAACTTTTTCAAAATACCTAATAAATTATTCAATATCTAATATGAATAATTTATTCATATTTCACATAAACCTATTTATTCAATATCAAATATTGACATAAACAAGTTGAAAACTCGCGAAACTTTTACGAAAACCGTTTTTCCATAAAATTGCCTAAAATGCTTTTTTGACCGAACCGACTACCCGAAACTTATGGAAACTGCCCAGGTCAGCTTCAATAATGTCGGGGCAGTTCATGGACTGCCCGAACAAGGACGGATTCACTGTTTGGGTAGCCGTCACCTGGTTGGCTCAAAATCCACCTGGTAACACCGTTTTTGGCCGTTTTCGCTTATTTCAAGTCGGAAACGTTTTCCGGAAATTGTGCCAACTCCCAAAACACATCCAAAACATTCAAAAGACCACAATTTCATCACCAAAATAGAACATTTTCCAGGTCTGAAAAGTAAAGAAAAACAGTCCGCAAATTCATGCTTTAAACCAGTTTTCAACAAGATTAATCTAATTAATCCATCACCAAATGAGTCCCACCATACATGAACAACTCTAGAACAATTCTAGGCTATTTTAGAGTGGATCAATAACTCTAGAATGGAAACAATTCAACAATTGAATAAATTGGCATAATATTACAATAATATTCACCAATTTCACTTCACACATGCTTCCAAACTTCCAATTCAACCACAACAACCAAAAGCCCCAAAAAATCAGATTTCTAAGAACCCTAGAACCATTCTAAGCCATCAGAAAACAAGAAATCAAATTTCTAAGCCATGGGTTATAAAGACTTACCTTAAAACTCATAAATCCAAGCTTTTTTTCTTGATTTTTCCTTACAAATCTTCATGGATTAATCAAATAAACTTGAAACCAATGTTTTGTGAGGCTCACGGCAAAGTCGAAAGATGAAGAAGATGATCAAAATAATTTCTCTCTCTCTCTCTCTCCACTATATGACCGAATATATGGCTTTGAGGGCACTTTTGTCATATCAAGTTTTTTTAATCAAATTAAAAGCTTTAATCTTTATTATATCCAATCAAAATTGGACACACAAGACTAATTAAATTCATGCCATGTGTAACCAATTAGGAATCACCATTTGTCATAGCAATTATGACAAAAAGATAAGACTAAAATTTTAATTATTTAATTATTTAACTATTAAATAATTAAACAATTAATTTACACAAATATGTATATTTTATTTACATTAAATAATAAATACATATATTTAAGGCATGTGTCAAAATCTCATTTTGACAAATAACTAATGTGTATCTAATCGTATTATGTATCAAATATAAATGCATAAAAAATTATTATCAGACAAAATCCCTAATTGCATGTGTTATTGTTTAATCAATTAAACGATCCGAATTAACTCATTTAAATGATCCTTTGATTTCAGAAAATACACCCATACTTCCCGAGAAGCATCGTCAATAACAGTCAGAAAATATTTATTACCGCCTAGTGAATTTACCTCCAAGGGACCACAAACATCGGAGTACACCAGACTGAGTAACTCTGATTTTCTTATAGAAGAGAAATTGAAAGAGACTCTGTGTTGCTTACCGTAAAGATAGTGATTGCAAGGATCCAGAGCAGTATTTTTGGAGACAGAGATTATATCCTTCTTTGTCAAGGTAGACAACCCCATTTCACTCATGCGACCGAGTCTCTGGTGTCACGACCCCCTCCCTAGAGCGGGCCCAACCCTAGAAAGAGGTTCGCCGACTTATTTAGCTCGAGCATTCTATATGTCAAACCAACCACTTAAATACACATAATTATTACATCATAAATTAAAAATCCATGAATTGTACACAATTTTTAAGGTTTACAACACAAGTCTTAAAAATATGCAAATGATGAATCAAATGTCTGGACCAAACTGAAAGTACAACTGTGGCACGTGGATCAAATCTGGTACTGCTAATGCTGTGCTGGCGGACTACCTAGAATGTTTGGGAAAAAGAGAGTGAGCTTAAGAAACTCAGCAAGTAAAGCACCCATACTCACAACAATACAATCATCCATCAAACATGGTTGTCAATCCGGGTCCAGTATAACAGTGGATTGAAACCAATGGGGGAGTCCCTCGCATACCTGATGAGTGGTAAATCTATCACTATTTCACACTCATTTAACCTAATATTTTGTATAGTTTCTTGAGTTTTGTGAACGTTTTGATGTGTTTTGTGTTATTTTGCAGATAAATAAAGTTGGGAAAGCATTGAAAGCAATTTGGGGCCAAAATGGAAAAACATGACAAAAGGGCAATTCGGTAATTTTTCCGCATCGCGACGCCAAGACCCTACGCGTCGCGACGTCTAACGTGCGCCAGACATGCTAAACGTACGCCGAGGGACACGTGTCAGAATCTGAGAAAATGGACTTGCTAACGTGCACCGACCTTGCTAACGTGCGCCTTGCCACGTGTCATCATCACATAAGATCAGCTAAAATGCGCCGTCTACCACGTGTCGAAATCTCATTGGACCAAAGCAAGCGCGTGACACGTGTCGAGTTTTCATTGGACCGAATCACCGGAAACTCACATGCTGCCACGTGTTAATCTCTCATTGGACCAATCCTAAACGCGTGCCACGTGTCAGATGATCATTGGACCGAAAGCTCAGCCAATCACTGTGTGACACATGTCGTCTTCTCATTGCACCACCTTTACCGCGTCACACGTGTCATCACCATATTCTACCGATAGATCACGCGTGGTCAACCCGTGTGGACCAAAACTGCGTTCCAGCGTCGCTATACTGGGACCTTTGGCGTCGCGACGCTGGACCAAAATATGCCTATAAAAGGAGGCCGCCAGATTCATTTTTTTTTTATGCTTTCCTTGGAGAATTCTCTCTGATTTTATAGGAAGCATCTATTTTTGTATATATAAATAATATTTTTAATTTATGTCTTTTAATTTTCAGTAATAATAGTTCTCTTCTTCTACCTTTCTTTAATGTTTAGTAGTTCATTTTCCGCTGGGGTAAAAGGTGAAACCTTTAATATAATTATTTAGGTAAATCTCACCTAATTATAATATTTAAATTATAATTTAACCGAATTAATTAATGTCAGACTTTATTACCGCCTATATGGCTGGTTAAATATAAATTACCTTACCGCCTATATGGCTGGTCTTTATGTGACAGATAATTACCGCCTATATGGCTGGTGTAATTGGACTAAATGGATTACCGCATATATGGATGGTTTTAAATGTTTAATATTATTAATTCCTGAGAAAGCAGAATATAAAATAATTTATATATTATAATAAGTGAGATTCCTAGATAAGAAATATTAATTGTGGATCCTCTAACCCCAACATTTTATTTTATTCTAGGGAAGTGATGAAACACAATATCCACACTTAATAATTGATTTTCTTTTTATGGGTAATTCTTTAGTTTGTTTATTGAGTCTTAAGCTTAATGCTTCTTGTTGTCTGATCACCAATAAGATTGATATGGTAAACTTAAAATGAACTAGACAGAGGGATTTTAGGTTTCAGCCTTAGATTCAATAGCTCGCGATCTTCCTTGAGGATAGATAACCCTTTAATAGATTTCCTTACGGATAGGAATATACCTGTCGGGCGTGGGTAGCCATTATTGGAACTTAATCTTAATGAATCCAGGTAATTTGGTTGACATAGGAATATGGTTCAATTGGGTTATACTGGGTATTTGCGTCTGACCATCGGAAGAGGCTTTCACATATCATCGTGTTCCAGGTTAACAAATTAATTTATTACACATAATAAGAGAATCAATTCATCTTTTTAACAATATTGTGTGGAGTCACGACCCTAGATCTTTTGAGTCTTTTTATTTATTTTCCTTAGTATTTTCTTTTGTTTATTTTATTAAGCAATTCCACATTCACCAACCAAAGCAATCAATTCCATTCTCCCTATAATTAGATACCTGTAAATAAATAGATTCAATGATTAATAACAACAGTAGGAATTAAGTCCTCGTGGGATCGATATTTTTATACTACTTGAACGATACGTACGCTTGCGTTATACGTGTGTGTTTACGCCGGTCAAGTTTTTGGCGCCGTTGCCGGGGACTTATTTTTCTTGAGTTATTAATTTTGAAACTATCTAATTTACTTGTATCTAATTTTCTTTTTTTTTTATTTGTAATTTTTATTTCTTTCTTTTGTTTTCAGGTGGTTAAAAAATGGAATACTATTGGGAGATTGAGAGATTACGTGCTTTACAAGAAGATACACCCAAAATCTGGGAGCAACAGTCCGATTTTCTGTGGCCTGTTGAACAGCCCAATGATTATCACTGGATCCCAGAACCAAGCAATGCTACATTTGTTCATCAGAACGAAATGGGGAGATGTGTGATTTGTGATAGTAACCACCCGAGCGATCAATGTATATATCGATCAGAGTGGGAGAATTTCTGGAGACAATCATGCTATGAAGAGCCATCACATTTCACAGAGCCACATTTTCCATCTTATCCACCATCTACCTTTGATCTTTACCAACAACCAGAACCATCAGAGAAAGAACAGATGATTCATATGCTCAAAGATTGGTTTGAAACAGCTCAAATTGATGCACAAATTCAGAGTAACGCAGAATCCATACAGAGGATGACAGATCAAATAAGACAATTAACAGAAAACCAGAACTACATACCTCAAGAATTATCAGATGAAACTGACAAAGCCTTCAAGTACCCAGAGATCCACAATGACACTTCAACAGAGGAGGAGACTGAGCAATATCAACAACCAGAGGTATCAGTTCAGGAGCCCGAACCGGCAAAGTCTCGATTTGATTTTTATTATTCTGACTCTGATGATGATGAAACTGAGTTGTTTGTACCAACTGCATCGACACTTGAGGATGGAATTATGTATCCTCAAAATGAAGATCTTAGAGATTCCATTGCACAAATGTTTGATGAAGATCTACCTGAGCCAATCATTTCACCCAGATCAGAGGATGAAGACCTAAAATCTGACATTTCTTTTCATCCTCAGGTTGAAAATTTTGAAACTGTATTTCACAGATGACAGATGAAGAACTAAATATGGAAATTTTAAAATACATCTGTGAAGAAAAGGTGAAACAAGAAGCAGAGCAAATGGAAGAGCAAATGTCTGACCTTAATAAAGATCCAGAGCATTCAGGAGAAACATCGCTGTTTTGGGGAGTACAAATCAAAGATATCAACCAGAAGCTTGACAGAATGGAATTTCCATTCCAAGTCAAACATCATACGCGACCTCCTGATTTTATTTCTTTCTTTGCAGGAACCACTGGAACAAAAATGAGCAAAAAGGTGGCACAAGCACTGAATGAGACAAAATATTTTTTGCCATTGTATCGTTGGAAGAGACCCTTCAAAAGCAATGCTCACGGGATTGTCTTTAATCGGACATCCAAAATGACATTGAAACCTCTTTAATAGATGAATTTCAGTCACGTCTGGCTGAAGACGTAAAATTTAGCGCTAGCAGGGAGGCAACCCATGCAATTTGTTGTAATTTGTTTTCATATTTTGTGTGAAATTTTTAATTTTGTGTGTTATTTTTGTAGGGAAAGGCACAAACGAAGCATTTTAAGACAGAAGGAATTGTGTTTGGCAATCAAAGATGAGAAACAATTCATTAGCGATGGCTGAGTAAAGAATGAAATCTTGAGACACATTCTAATGAATTTATACTAAGCGAGTGGCGTATTGCATATACAATTCTGTTGTCTTAATTATTGCTTTGATTCGCTTTCCTGTTGTAATTATCATTATTTTCGTAGACAGGATCCAGACTTTTTGACCTTTCATGATTTCTTTTGTTGGTTAGCTAACAATCGTCCTTTGGAAGATATTAGTGCTATTATTACTCACCCTTTTTCAGGTACTATAAATTCAGCCCGTCATTGCACTTTTGAAGGCATCCTGATTTGAAAAAGAAATACATAAAAAATGGAAGCCACTTCAAGAAGACGAGTTGAAAACATCTGTGTGTTTTGCGGTAGTAGTGTTGGTGTTAAGCCACAATACATAGAAGTAGCACATGAATTGGGTCAAGTCTTAGCTGCAAGGAATATACACTTAATATATGGCGGAGGCAATCTCGGACTTATGGGGATCATTTCAAAGGCTGTACAGGAAGGAGGCAGTCACGTTTTGGGAATCATCCCAAAACCCTTGGCAGAGGCAAATCTTATTGGATCATCAAACGGAGAAGAACTGATCGTATCAGGTGGCTTGGGTACATTGGAGGAAATTTTTATAGTTCTATCTTGGGCGAACCTGAACATACACCAGAAACCGCTTGGATTGCTCAATATTGATGGATTTTATGATTTTCTTTGTGTGTTTTTCTTGATGATGCTCGGAGAAATGGGTTCGTGTCGAAACCTTTGAAATAACTCCTCTTCACTGCCAGAACTGCTCCGGATTTAATAGACCAACTCATAGCCTATGAACCACAAGTTGACCCTATCATTTCAAAGATAAATTGGTCTGAGGACGATCGTGGTAAGAGGCGTCGGATTAATCTGGATCTTAACCTTTAATTTCCTGTAGATTTCAGCTAACCAGGTACGACCTTCTTAACTTTCCTTTTACTGTTTAAGACATTGAGGACAATGTCTCATTTAGGTTTGGGGGAGGGAATTAGTTGATCAGTACCTTATTTTTAGTTTGTGTGTTATTTTTATTTGTAGTCCAAATTTTTTCGAAAAATACAAAAAAATTGAAAAATTTTCAAAAAATTACAAAAATATTTTGCGTTTTTGTGTTTTTATTTTGACTAAAAGGGTGAAATTGGTAAAAGGTAGCTGAGTAAGGAGTTTCCACTCATGAGACGTATCTCAAGCCTATTTTCGAAACAAGTTAATTTTTGTTTATTTCATTTTGACTTATTTAATTTGTGAATTCTCTTTAAAACGGACTAAAATGAATCTTCATATGTTCAGTTAGCAGATATTATCAACATATATAGTAACATACGGACATGAGCTAAAATTGAAAAGTTTTTAATATTCAGTGCTCTAGTTTAATTGGAGGAAGCATCTCAAAAAAAAGCAATGGAGTAAAAAAAAAATTCTGATTTACAAAAATAAAGTATTTAAGATCCGGGTTATTAAGTCTGTAAGGGTGTTTTAACACCTAGTGCCCTAAACCAACTGGTTTGGGAGTCACTGGCCCAAAGCTCGCTACATGGATCGAAGATGCTGCAAAAATATATATATCTGAAGTCTGAGTAATTAAGTCCGTAGGGGTGTCTTAACACCTGATGCCCTAAAGCCAACTGGTTTGGGTGCCACCGACCCAACACTCGTTACATAGATGGAAGATATGTATATAAATAAAAAATAGAAAAGTGAAAAATCAAAGAAAAAATCAGAAAATGAGAAAAATTATTCCATTGCTCCAAAAGGTGTGAAATCTGATAGAACTTTAGGACAAAAATATTACTCTCTTATCAACTGCACTTATGACTGTTGTGGGCAAAAATGAGTTGATTAATATTTTGTTGGCTATGTATATGGAGAATGGTAAATATAATCGGAGAATTTACTTATTCAGTAATTGAAAATAAAACAAAACAACTAGTAACTTGGAGTAGAAGTTTCACCTGATTAGTCACTAACATCTTTATTCTCTTTTCGCTTGTCTTTTTGTTTTTTTGTGCATTAGTTTTATTACCTTTTTACTCTTGTAAAATGTTTGTGGGTATCATTGCTGTAAACCCTCACGAGACTACAACTCGTCCACTAGGGACACCTAGGGGTTTAAAGGCTTGTTGCATATGCTAAATGTAACCGTGATCCCTACGAAAGTGGCTTAGTTAATTTATTTATGTTATTTTGTGTTTTTCTCGAGGACTAGCAAAATGTTAGGTTTGGGGGTGTGATGAGTGGTAAATCTATCACTATTTCACACTCATTTAACCTAATATTTTGTATAGTTTTTTGAGTTTTGTGAACGTTTTGATGTGTTTTGTGTTATTTTGTAGATAAATAAAGTTGGGAAAGCACTGAAAGCAATTTGGGGCCAAAATAGAGAAAACATGACAAAAGGGCAATTTGGTAATTTTTCCGCGTCGCGACGCCAAGACCCTACGCGTCGCGACGTCTAACGTGCGCCAGACATGCTAACGTACGCCGAGGGACACGTGTCAGAATCTGAGAAAATGGACTTGCTAACGTGCGCCGACCTTGCTAACGTGCGCCTTGCCACGTGTCATCATCACATAAGATCAGCTAAAATGCGCCGTCTACCACGTGTCGAAATCTCATTGGACCCAAGCAAGTGCGTGACACGTATCGAGTTTTCATTGGACCAAATCACCGGTAACTCACATGCTGCCACGTGTTAATCTCTCATTGGACCAATCCTAAACGCATGCCACGTGTCAGATGATCATTGGACCGAAAGCTCAGCCAATCACTGTGTGACACGTGTCGTCTTCTCATTGCACCACATTTACCGCGTCACATGTGTCATCACCAGATTCTGCCGACAGATCACGCGTGGTCAACCCGCGTGGACCAAAACCGCGTTCCAGCGTCGCTACGCTGGGACCTTTGGCGTCGCGACGCTGGACCAAAATATGCCTATAAAAGGAGGCCGCCAGATTCATTTTTTTTTATGCTTTCCTTGGAGAATTCTCTCTGATTTTATAGGAAGCATCTATTTTTGTATATATAAATAATATTTTTTAATTTATGTCTTTTAATTTTCAGTAATAATAGTTCTCTTCTTCTACTTTTCTTTAATGTTTAGTAGTTAATTTTCCGCTGGGGTAAAATGTGAAACCTTTAATATAATTATTTAGGTAAATCTCACTTAATTATAATATTTAAATTATAATTTAACCGAATTAATTAATGTCAGACTTTATTACCGCCTATATGGCTGGTTTAAATATAAATTACCTTACCGCCTATATGGCTGTAAATATTTAAATATAAATATTCTGAGAAAGCAGAATATAAAATAATTTATATATTATAATAAGTGAGATTCCTAGATAAGAAATATTAATTGTGGATCCTCTAACCCCAACATTTTATTTTATTCTAGGGAAGTGATGAAACACAATATCCACACTTAATAATTGATTTTCTTTTTATGGGTAATTCTTTAGTTTGTTTATTGAGTCTTAAGCTTAATGCTTCTTGTTGTCTGATCACCAATAAGATTGATATGGTAAACTTAAAATGAACTAGACAGAGGGATTTTAGGTTTCAGCCTTAGATTCAATAGCTCACGATCTTCCTTGAGGATAGATAACCCTTTAATAGATTTCCTTACGGGATAGGAATATACCTGTCGGGCGTGGGTAGCCATTATTGGAACTTAATCTTAATGAATCCAGGTAATTTGGTTGACATAGGAATATGGTTCAATTGGGTTATACTGGGTATTTGCGTCTGACCATCGGAAGAGGCTTTCACATATCATCGTGTTCCAGGTTAACAAATTAATTTATTACACATAAATAAGAGAATCAATTCATCTTTTTAACAATATTGTGTGGAGTCACGACCCTAGATCTTTTGAGTCTTTTTATTTATTTTCCTTAGTATTTTCTTTTGTTTATTTTATTAAGCAATTCCACATTCAACCAACCAAAGCAATCAATTCCATTCTCCCTATAATTAGATACCTGTAAATAAATAGATTCAATGATTAATAACAACAGTAGGAATTAAGTCCTTGTGGGATCGATATTTTTATACTACTTGAACGATACGTACGCTTGCGTTATACGTGTGTGTTTACGCCGGTCAATACCCTAAGCTTTCCAAACATAACAACTCTCAAAATATGTGTGGGTGAGTTAAAACCAATGGGGGAGTCCCTCGGATACCCCCAAGACTTTTCACCATATAATCTCACAAAATATCTCATCACATCTCATCTCATCTCATCTCATATCCGACCACTATTATACAAAACCCGGCAGCACAGTACAACAACATGTATCATCCAATACAATCACATCTCACATCCAATCAATCAATCTCATTTCAACAATCATGAATTCATATTTATCATGCTTTCAATTAATCAATATTTATATCTCCACAAAATATATATATAATTATAATTATATCAATATATTTATATATGGACCTTCACAACAACCATCAATCAACAAACAATTATGTTAAGGGAATCATCATGCAATGTACTTACCTATATCCACGCAAAAGTCCTTGATATCTTATAACCTTGCTAAGAATCTGAAAAATTTAAAATTACGATAAGGTCCCTCAATTTTACCAAAATTATGATTTTACCCCTAAACTTTCTAAATTTTCATTTTAGCCCCTAAAATTTTCTAATATGTCCAAATAGTCCTAAAACTCTTAAATATTACTTATTAACTCCCGAAAATCAGAATTTACAGAATTACCCTCTAAGTCATGCAAATATACAATTAAGTCCAAAACTTTCAAATTATATCATTTACACCCCCAAAACGGTAATAATTAAGTACCGAGCTCCAACGACCTCCAAAAATCTCAACGAATGAGCTACTGGTCAGGAAATGTCTCAAGGATCACGACGATGGTGATGGTAAGGGCTAAAACACGGCGGTTATTGACTATCGGTTAAACACCGATAACTACCGTATTTTGCTCGTTTCTCAATAACCGAAGGTCCGATTTGGGCAAACGAAGTGTCCAACTCGCGTATCTCGACTAGGGGAAAAATCTAGTCTGGGAGGTTTCGTTCACGTACGGCGTTGTGGAGCGCGTGGCAACGGCAGCTGGCGGCACGTGAGGGCGCGTGACAGGGAATCTCGGCGGCGATCCGACGGCGTTGGATTCATCTCGTCAAGAGGATTCTTCAGATGTGGTCACTTGCCGGAAATGAAGATCGGATGACGTTGAAAAGTCCATTTCTTTCTCTTTCCACAAACTTTCTCTCTAGGAATGCTCCCTAAATTACTCTCGGTTTATCTCTCTAAAACTCTCCAAATTTGCTCACAATACTCTCTGGAAAAATAATCAAGGCAGCATATGCTCTCCACTTTTATGAATTTAAAGGAAAAAAAATGGTGTGATGAATGAGATGTTAGTAAGATTAGATGATGTGTGTGTTTGTTTGCTTATGATAATTATGAGACATGCAAGGTGGTGATTAGATGGGGTGGAAATTTAAAACAAAGAGACAAATGGTTATGTCATAACTTTCATAATTAAGATAAAGAAAAGAAACGCATGATGTTACAATCTACCCTCTTTACAAAAATTTTATCCTCGAAATTTCTCAATCCTCAAATAGCTTTGGGTATTTTTCTCTCATCTCCTGTTCCACTTCCCAAGTCACCTCCTGAATATGATGATTAGACCACATGACCTTCACAAGAGGAATACATCTGGATCTCAACTCTTGAACCTTTCGATCTACGATATTCACAGGCTTCTCTTTATAAGTCAGGTTCTCGCTCAACTCCACTGGTTGACTATCCAAAATATGAGAAGGGTCTGGTACATACTTCTTCAGCATGGATATTTGAAACACTTTATGAATTCCTTCCAGATCTGGTCGCAATGCTAGACGATATGCTACTTTTCCCACTCTCTCCAAAATCTCATAGTATTTGTATTATGTAGTTTTGTCACGGAATGCCAAATGAGAAGATCGTTGGGTCCAATTTTGGTAAACAAATTCCGTAACAAAACTAGTTCAATTGAATTGTAATGAGTCTTGAAGATCTCGGAGTAATTGGATAAGTATTTGGAAGACTTTGCATGAAGATATCAGAAGCTCATCCTTAGTGTCATGTTCGTACTCATGTTCAAATGAAATTTTACAAAGGCTTCTCGTGCGTAGTGCGTTCTTTAGGATGTTCGAATGAAAACCTCCAGAGAGCTCGCGTTCATTGTGCGTTCGTCAAGATGTTCAAACGAATTTACAAAACAACTCGCGTGCGTCACGCGTTCTTCAGGCATTAGAACGCTCGTGTTCAACTGGATTATTTTGGACACATTTTTAAAGCCTATTCACTATAAGGAAAACCCTACCTATACCCCACATATTTAAACAAAGCCCCAGCCACTTTACCGGTGGTTGGAAACACATTATTCAGAGTTACAACATCTTTTGTTTCAACCTTCTTGAGATTTTACCTTGAAGACTTATTTGGTTCCCTTATCTTCTTTCGTTTGGTGAGATTATTTTTTGATAAACCATCAATACAAAACACAACTTTAACCTAATACCCTAAGCCTCTAGAGTTCGAAGGAGGAGATTGGTGGTCGAGGTTCCGGCATTGCGAGTTCGCAATGTTGATTTACTCAAAGACTTCAGAGGTCCTGAAGAAAGCTGCTTAATGCATACTCGGGGAGTTCTTCGGGTCATTACAGTCTAGAGTTATTTAAGTCGGCAAAGTTGTTACTTAAGGTCTTATATCATCAATGTAATTTTCTCGGTTATAGTGGATTTGGCAGGTAACCTATATACCCGGAATGTTTTTTATCTGTCAAGAGTTTTCCACTTCGTCAACAAAATCATTATATTGATGGTTTAACTTTTCGCTCTTTAATTATTACTTTTATTCAGATTGTGGAAATTGCTTAGATTTAAGGGTGTTTGGACTTAACTATATAATTCTATCATTTATTTATCTTAGATAGAGTTTGTTTATAATTCTGCATAGAATCATAACCTAAACCATACGAATTTCCAATATGCTTAGGTGAATATCCTCAAATACAAGAAAGGTAAAATGAATAATTTGAAATGAGATAAGATTTTCTAGTTTCGATAAAGATTACGCAACTTGTCAGTATACACACACTTTCTCCTTGAAAGGAGCATCAACGAAGTGATAAAATTTCGGCGAAGAAAAATCTCTTCTTTGATCAAAAAGTCGTACGAATCGACGCGTGCACGATTACCTTTCCCTTGAGAAATTTGTCACTCACGATCATATTTACTGCGGAAACTATTTTTTTTTTTTTTGGAAACGTTGAAAACCCCGCCACCAAATCACCCATTCGGGCCGCGGCACAGGTAAAACCACCGGCTGTCCCATAATGCGGAAACTATGCCAACGAAGAAAAGGAAGTTCAGTACGTAACTATTCTATACCACTAAATACCAAGAATATTAATGGCAAGATCATGTGCCAATTTGATCTGTCATAGAGAAAGAGAAGTCCAAAACCACGATCTAATACTAAAGGACTAAAAGAAAAGGACCCGGGGCGGCAAATTTTGGAATTTAAAGAAATTTCAAAATTAAATTTACAAATGTATATGAATAAACTACTTTAAAATTATATATGTTCAGATTAGAGAGTGATGGCATTTGAAAAGTTGAGATGATATCTGGTTCCTAATATTTTAAGAGACTAAGTTTCTATTATTGGAAATGTGAGAACATACGAATTTATTTGTAGAAAAAGAATATGGAAAATTATATAAAAAATAATAGATGCATAAAAAATAAGACAAAAATACTAAAAGATAAGTAGAGTTATTTATCTTTTTAATTAATATTTTATTTATTTTGTAGTATGTTTGTGTTGTTACTAATTTTTGTATATTTGCTCTAAAGTCAAAACTATAACCAGTATGTAAAACTTACTAGACTTTTATTAAGCTTTTAATGTCAGAAGTCCAAAGGTTATATCATTAAAAAAACCGTTTACTTATGATATTCGCACAAAAAAGAAAAAAGATGACACATTAGAATTACTTTTTTATGATAGAATATGGATTATTTGTAATTAAATTTTATTATCTTTATCTTTTTTATTTTTTTATTTTATACAAATTATCACTATTCTTCCTTATTATATTTTTAGTCGGCAAAAACAAACAAGGTAGCTAGGAGTACGTGGCCCCAATAAAGCTTCTTGCTTTTTCCAGCGGTATAATTGGATGATAGAGAGATCGAAAATGTTTCAAAAAAATAATTCACGATAATTTGCTAACCTAAAAAACCTATCACCGACTGAAAATTAATTAAAAATATATTAATTATTTTGGATGGTCCCATATGCATAAAAAATAAAAATAAAAATTCATTATTTACCCCGTGAATCTCATGTCTATAAATAAAGACTTTATTTCATTATTTTCTTATCTCATTCTCAACCAAATCTTATGTATTCTAAAAGAAAAAATATAGTTTCTTCTTGAGAGTTTGAGAGAGAGTTGTAGTTCTCATATTCTAAGAGAGTGTGAGATTGTTCACTCCTTATGTTAAAGAGATGTTGTAAAATTCTTTATACTATAGTGAAATCCTTTTACTTTTGCATGTGGATGTTTCCCTCACATTGAGGGTTTTGTCATGTTAAATTTGTGTCTCATTACTTTATTTTATTGTTAAGATTTATGATAGGCTAAGCCTCCTAATTATTTTTGTACTGTTATACGGTAGGCAAAGTCTCATGAACTAACAATTATTCTTAATTTCACTTTACTTGCATGCCAACTTCAGCTCACGATCCCTTAACAGTGGTATTAGCGCTTCAGGTTCAAGGTTACTGTTCACGGAGACTATTCGAAATTGAGAAGTTCAAATGAAGCAACATTTCCCTATGGAAACTTAAAATAAAAGCAATTTTGAGAAAAGACAATTGCTTAGCGGCAATTGGAGAGAGACCAAATGAAATAACTGATGAAAAATGGAAGGATATGAATGACAACGTTATAGACAACTTGCATCTAGCCTTAGCAGATTCGGTGTTATCCAGTGTTGTAGAGAAGAGGACTGCAAAAGAGGTTTGGGATGCACTTACCAAATTGTACGAGGTCAAGTCACTACATAACAAGATCTTCTTGAAGATGAGACCTTACATTCTTCGAATGAGTGAGTCCACATCCATGACGGATCACATCAACAACTTGAATACGCTATTTTCCCAACTCACTGTGTTGGATTATAGTATATCAGCAAATGAACGTGCGAAGATTCTACTTCAAAGTCTGATTGATTCGTATGATCAACTTATCATCAACTTGACAAGTAATGTTGTCACTGGTAATCTAGTATTTGACGAAGTTGCAATTGCTGCTCTGGAAGAAGAGTCTAGGCGCAAAAATAAGGAAGACAGATCATCTAGTTCATAACAAGTAGAAGCATTGGCGATGAGAAGAGGGAGATCAACGGAACGTGGCTCAAGTGAGAGTCAAAACCATGGCCGATCGAAATCAAAAGGTAAGAAGAATATTAAATGCTACAACTGTGGCAAGAAATGGCACATCAAGAACGATTGTTGGAATCTGAATAATGGTGGAGAAAAAGCTCATGTTGCAACAAAATCTCAAGAATGTGTTGCAAGTACTTCTGAAGAAGGTGGCGTTTAACAGTGAAGTAGCAATGGTGTCCAATGATAGCAAAAAACAGCTAAGTGATGCATGGTTGATTGATTCTGCAGCAACATGACACATGACCTCTAGGAGAGAATAGTTCTGTCATTATGAACCTATCTCCGGAGGATCGATTTTTCTAGGCAATGATCATACCTTGAAAATTGTTGGGATTAGAGCCATCAAAATAAAGATGTACAATAGTACCAATCGCACTATACCAGATGTTCGACATGTTATGGGAATGAAGAAAAATATTATGTCAGTTGGACAGTTAGTTGACCTCGGATACAAGACCGTTGTTGAAAAGCGGTATTTAAAATGGTGAAATGAGTACTTACAGTCTTGAAAGTTGAAAAGATCTCAACAAACTTATATATGCTTTTGGGAGACTCGATTTAGAAAGCAACTGCATCAGTAGCATTGCTGGATTCTGGAGAGGAAGCTTCTATGTTGTGGCATCAGAAACTATGCCTAATGTCAGAACATGGAATGGATATTCTCGTCAATCAAAAGCTACTCCCAGGCTTGAAAACAGTTAGTCTATCGTTTTGTGAGCATTGTGTTACAAGTAAGCAAAACAGATTAAAATTCAGCAAGTCAAGTGCTCAGAGTAAAACCATTTTAGAGTTGATTCACTATGATGTTTGGGAAGCACCGGTTCAATCTCTGGGGAAATAAAAATATTTTATATCATTTATTGATGATTTTTCTAGAAGATGTTGGGTTTACCCGATCAAAAACAAGTCAGATGTGATGCCACTTTTCAGAAACTTCACAGCATAAATTGAAGTAAAATCTGGAAAAAGAATCAAGTGTTTAAGGACAGATAATGGAGGAGAATATTGCAGCAAAGATTTTGATGCATATTGTCAGCAAGAAAGCATCAAAAGGCAGACTACTACACCATACACTCCTCAACAAAATGGGGTGGCAGAAAAGATGAATAGAACGTTGCTGGAAAGAGTAAGAGTTATGCTCAAAATAGCTAGTCTACCAAAATGTTTTTGGGCAGAAACGGCTCATACAGCATGTTATGTTGTAAATAGATCTCCATCAATTGCCAATAAATTGAAGACACGGATGGAGATGTGGAGCGGAAAATCAGCCGATTACTCATCTCTTCACATTTTTGGTTGTCATGTATACGTAATGTACAATGCTCCAGAAACAACAAAACTAGATCCAAAATCTAGAAAATATATTTTCTTGGGTTATGTTGATGGAGTAAATGGGTATCGCTTGTGGGATCCCACTACCCACAAGATCATCATCAGAAAAGATGTGATATTTGCAGAAGATCAACTGCAGAAAGAAGGAAATGATAACACTTCAAATGAAAGTACATAGACTACAACGGTACTGGTAGAAAATAATCCAGAATAAGAAAATTCAGATTCTTCTGAAGCAGCACCAGAGCACGAGGTACCATAACTAATTGAGTTTGAAGCTTCTGAAGTTCGTCTATCAACTCGAGTGAGAAGGCCTCCAGGTCAGCACTCAGAGTATGATACAAAGAATAACATTGCATACTGTCTTCTAACAGAGGATTGAGAGCCATTAACTTTCCATGAAGCTACAAAAGATGTAAATGCATCTTTGTGGATGGTAGCAATGCAAAAAGAAATAGAAGTTTTGCACATAAATAATACATGGGATCTATTACCATTACCATGTAGAAGAAAAGCCATTGGTAATAAATAGGTCTACAAGATCAATTGAGATAGAAATGATCAAGTGGAGCGGTATCATGCAAGATTGGTGGTGAAATGATATGCTCAGAAAGAAAATATTGATTTCAACGAGATATTTTCTCCAGTGGTTCGACTTACAACAGTCAAAGTAGTCCTGACTATGTGTGCTACCTTTGACCTATATATGGAACAATTGGATGTAAAAACTGCATTTCTTCATGAAGAACTAAAAAGAAATTTATATGCTTCAACTAAAAGGTTTTGCTGAAATAGGCAAGGAGAACTTGGTTTGCAGGTTGAACAAATCTCTATATGGTCTCAAACAGGCGCTGCGATATTGGTATAAGAGATTTGAATCCTTTATTATTTGCCTTGGGTACAACAGACTAAGTTCAGACCATTGTACATATTACAAGAGGTTTGGAAATAATGACTTTATTATTTTACTGTTGTATGTGGACGACATGTTAGTAGTAGGCCCTAACAAAGATCAAGTCCAAGAATTAAAGGCACAATTAGCTAGAGAGTTTGACATGAAGGATTTGGGACCAACAAATAAGATTCTAGGGATGCAAATGTTGGGGTTTTGGGCGATGAGGCGCAGCGGAAGCGCGGGTTCGGGCGAAATCGTATTAAAAAACTTTTTCAAAATACCTAATAAATAATTCAATAGCTAATATGAATAATTTATTCATATTTCACCTAAACCTATTTATTCAATATCAAATATTGACATAAACAAGTTGAAAACTCGCGAAACTTTTACGAAAATCGTTTTTCCGCAAAATTACCTAAAACGCTTTTTTGACCAAACCTACTATCCAAAACTTATGGAAACTGACCAGGTCAGCTTCAATAATGTCGGGGCAGTTCATGGGTTGCCCGAACAGTGACGAATTCACTGTTTGGGCAGTCGTCGCCCGGTTGGCTCAAAATCCACCCGGTAAAGCCATTTTTGGCTGTTTTCGCTTATTTCAAGTCGAAAATATTTTCCGGAAATTGTACCAACTCCCAAAAAACATCCAAAATATTCAAAAGACCAGAATTTCATCACTAAAATAGAACATTTTCCAGGTCTGAATAGTAAAGAAAAACAGTCCACAAATTCGTGCTTTAAACCAGTTTTCAACAAGATTAATCTAATTAATTCATCACTAAATGAGTCTCACAACACATGAACAACTCTAGAAAAATTATAGGCTATTTTAGAGTGGATCAATAACTCTAGAATGGAAACAATTCAACAATTGAATAAATTGGCATAATATTACAATAATACTCACCAATTTCACTTCACACATGCTTCCAAACTTCCAATTCAACCACAACAACCAAAAGCCCCCAAAAAATCGGATTTGTAAGAACGCTGGAACCATTCTAAGTCATCAAGAAAATAAGAAATCAAATTTCTAAGCCATGGGTTATAAAGACTTACCTTAAAACTCATAAATCAAAGCTTTTTTTTCTTGATTTATCCTTACAAATCTTCATGGATTAATCAAATAAACTTGAAACCCATGTTTTGTGAGGCTCACGGCAAAGTGGAAAGATAAAGAAGATGATCAAAATAATTTCTCTCACTCTCTCTCCACTATATGACCGAATATTTGTCTTTAAGGGCACTTTTGCCATATCAAGTTTTTTTTTAATCAAATTAAAAGCTTTAATCTTTATTATATCCAATCAAAATTGGACACACAAAGACTAATTAAATTCATGCCATGTGTAACCAATTAGGAATCACCATTTGTCATAGCAATTATGACAAAAGGATAAGACTAAAATTTTAATTATTTAATTATTTAACTATTAAATAATTAAACAATTAATTTACACAAATATGTATATTTTATTTACAATAAATAATAAATACATATATTTAAGGCATGTGTCAAAATCTCATTTTGACAAATAATTAATGTGTATCTAATCGTATTATGTATCAAATACAAATACATAAAAAATTATTATCGGACAAAATTCCTAATTGCATGTGTTATCGTTTAATCGATTAAACGATCTGAATTAACTCATTTAATCTGGTGAAGTATAATGAATAATATGTATTATTCATATCGAGTTTCCCAAGTGCTCAACGATTACACTTCATATTGAGGGACACTCTAAGTTTAGGTTTATCCGTCACGAAATCCAATTTCGTGTCCATAATCCACCCATTCATGGATTATGACGACCACGGATAATCTCGCTAAACTATACAAGCCTACGTCATAGCATACGTATAATCCCTCCGTCACAGGCCATTCGTATTATACCTGGGATATAGATCAGAACGTCAAATCCGTTCGGTATAATACAGTTGACTTTTAATTTACGATCACGAAATAACAGTCGGAACTGGCTTCCGACGTTATACCACAGCCATGGATTTACTAGATCATAAATACGTGCTGGATGCCTATTCCATGTACACATGACTGACGGATCCTATCTTGATACGCACATGATATCATGAGCATCAGTCCACACCCAATGAACATGCAAAGGTCTGATCATAGCTAGATCGTTGACGTGACTGCCATCAAAGTGTATAGGATAGCTGATATATCCACGGTGGTATCTCAAGTCGAATGACCACTATACTCGCTCAACTCGAGAAGGTTCTTATTGACGTTGGTATACCATATATTAGGAAACCTTCTGTGAGTCGTTCAGTGTCTTATCAAATAAACACCTACATGTCTATATGAGTCTCCCGAGACTCATGGTTCACTGAGATAAACCATCGGACCAAGTCATGATATACGACATGTACTGGTCTCAGTGGATTTTACTAATCGACCCGTGTTAGCAAAACTTGACCAGGAACTTTATTTAAGGATATACAACTAATAGTGTGCTTCCCAATGTCAATTACAAACTACGTTGTAACTGCGCACTATACTGTAAATCCTAAGGTCTTTGTTTAATATACACGAATCACTGAACAAGATTCAGTTTCGATCTAATCGTAATCAGATATCTAATCGCAATTAGATCAAATAGGCGTATAAAACCAATATCAAAATTCTAATCATAGAGGTCACTTTGCAACTTCATAAGTCAATACTTCATAAGTTGCAACTGATTCCACTAGTTTAGTAGACACTTCCACTGCATATTTTCTGACTTTATTTGACATAAGCCATCTAATGTCATAATTAGAATCAAAACTAATCTGACCTTATGGTTGCTGACTAAATTCTCCATGAATATGAAACTCATTCTTAATATCTCAAAGATCATAAAGAACATGTTTCAAGATCCATCGTATGGTCTGCAGCATATCAAAATAACTCGTAACAATTACGTTTAAATTGATATTTTAATCGCACATAATATAATACTCATTATGTCATCATTCTATGGTGCATAAGATTGATTAGACATTCCAATCATTCTTTCTTTCGACAAAGGAATCATCTTTTACGAAAGTTGAATACTATATACATAAAAAACACGTTAACTGTCAAACAGTTATACTAACTGTCATACAGATAGTCTTGATGTGTCATTTATTAGATCATATCTAATAAGCGACTAATGGGAGTATCTCACAAGTCTCTCATTTTTATATCATATATAAAATTTTATATATCAAATATATCAGGGACTACTCCCACTGCAAACACGGAGAAAAGAAGACTTAGGATATGTAATACTAGAAAAAAAATTTGTACGCTCCCACTGACTCTACTGACAAATACGTATTCTCTATATTTCTATAAAACCAGACAATCTGACTGATATCAAAATCAGAGAACACCGATTTCCGGAAAGCTTATCTGAGTCTACAATAGGCTCCATAAGCTAATATATCAAACTGTGATCTTAGTAGAATACAAACTCTAGGGCCATTCTAGAATGAACTCTTCAAACAAAGAAATCACGACGGATCTCTCGTTCGAAGAAAACACTTAAGAACGCCACTTTGCATTCTTTAGCCAAAACACACGGTTTAATATCAACACTAACCAATAGATCCTTAATTGCTCAATTAGTGCGACTAGAGACAAGTTTTCTCAGAATCTACAATAGACTACTGAGTATAACCTTTCTCACTGTCATACTATAAAGGTCAAACCTTTATCAAGCTAACTTCGCTTTTGCTGCGCAAACAATTTGCATATTTTATAAACTATTCATAACGAAAGCTTAATCAAGTTCAAAACTTGATCGTAGTAAGCCATGAACAATCTCAGATCTATGGTTCAATGCTAAGTTCTGGAATCGATATCAAATATCGCTCCCACTATAAATTATAGGATAATTTTCTTCAATAAGAAAACAACAGAATCATTAAGTATCAAATACTTTGTAAATGATTCTGACATCCTATTGAACTTATACGGAAGTTCTCTAAGGGTCATTTCATCTTATTAATTACGTAGTTCCATTACAGTTTATCATTCTCACAATTGACTTCACTAAGTAAAGTCTTTTCTACAATCGTCAACATCCAATGTTAATCACCAAGTAACAAAACAATTTTATTACTCAGGATCGTAGAAAAGATATTCTATCAAATAGAATACAATATTCCATTAAATATAATAAATGATAAACTTTTCACTCGCACCTCCGAGGCGCGAGTATTTTCAATTATTTAACAATTATACAAAAGAAAGATTCAAATCTCAAATTTTTCAAGATTCAAATTTTCTACTATACATATCATATATGTAACTGTATGAACGAATGGAACCTTAATTAAAGGGATGAATTAGTGTTGCTGGAGCATAACCCCATCAGTATTGAAAACTTTTCGGTAACTTTCAATATCAACGAATCAAATCATATAAGATTTGATTACTAGTAAGAATCATATTCATTAATTAACTTTAGAACTAATTGCCTTAAATTCATGAGTTTGATCAAATCAAACATCCTCGAACAATTCAAAGACGCGTAATGAATTTCTAAAGATATAGTTTTCAACACTACAGATAGAATATCTTTGAACTATTCAAAATATTCTATCCGAGTTTCATTAGAAACATATTGAAAGTTCTTGAACCATTCAAGACGTTCAACATGTTCTCTATTAGAAACACGCAACTAAGCCATGACAAATCATGAACTGAGTTACGAAGCGAAGAAAACTATACAAGGCAATTACTAATTCATTAGACTGCATATATCCAGTATATCAGTCTAATAAATCTTGTGGTCCAATGACGATCATTGGTTAAATGAGATTTAATCACATCCTGAATACAATATTCATTAAATGGATAAGGATATGTGGTGTGATCTTGTATCAGACCATCATTTACCATACGGAACAAGCATCTGATGCTTTTACGATAAAATCTCATAAAGCACAGTTCTAAGTTATTTATTCTATAGAATATTTTCTTAATGCTTATCTTTCATTAATGACACTACTAGTTACTTTAAAATATGTAACAACTGTTCATACAGAACAAGTAACTATCCAATAGTCACAAATTCTGATATCAAATATCAAAACAGTCATTGAACATTATTTTAAATAACTAGACGGGAGATCTGGTATCCAATACCTTTAATTGTCGTATTGTGAGAATAAAAATTCTCTATACACAACTATATATATCTCATTTCTTAAGCTTTATAATTTGTGTTCAATTATTACAACAATTGTAAATAATTGATTCGCAAACTGTGTCAGACACGTGACTTCTCAAAGTCACTAAAGTTAAGAAACGCCATTAAAAGATAAACAAATATTAAAAGAGTTTTCTTAATGCCAGTAAAAAATCTCGAGACATGAACTATTCAAGTCAATTCTTACTACATAAGAAACAATTATATCTAGAATAATATCCTAAACACAAATATCTATTTAGATTACCTAATCGTGACTTAGTAACTAAGTCACAAACCATCTCGATTTTCAATGAAATCGGAACAATAGTTCCCGATGGTTTAAACTAATTTAACAATATCTCAGTCTACTATTTTTCTAGAACCTATTCTAGAATTACGCAACCATAAGTAAAGTCAGAAAACCTATATATTCAAGTAATATACTATGCAGTGGATTAGAAATTTAAATATATAAACAATATAAAATAAAGGAAAACGAAAGCAGTAAATTCCATAAAATTACGCACTGCTTAAGTTATGGATTTTAAACTCAGCAGTGTCTCCCACTACTTTACGTAATACCGTAATCCCAAATGGACAACGGGAATTCAATAATTAAATCGAATTCCATAGTGAGAGTAGGATCCCATGAATATATTTCGACTCACAGTTTTGGTACGATCTCGCCTACATATATTCATTAGGTAGACAAATTTTTGTTAATCATTCACCAGTGACTCATGGTTTTGGTCTTGACCGTTTCTCGCTGTGACAGCTTTGGCACGTTTACAGGGAGGCGTATCAAGGCTTCACTTGCCAATGACAAACTCAAGCTACCGATGTAGTCCTGACAGCTTTGGCACGTTCAGGATTTTCACTTTCACTTGAATTTGTCTAGTATCAATATACAACCGGCACGGATAAAATTCTATCAACTACACCATCACTGCTTTGGCACGATCTCAGATGCAGCTATAGAAAGTTACCCATAAACCGTATTGATAAGACGGACCAAGAAACATGTATCCAATACACGTTACTTTACAGCCATATTTAAAAGCGGGGATTTTCCAATGGAAGTTATTCTCTACATCCAATGCAAAATTTAATCTAAATCATTTTCTAAACATTTCAATTCTACTTTAGAAAACATAACACAATTTAACGATTAAATTTGTGTTATATTTTCCGTTAACGTAAAACCGAAAAGTAAAGAAATATATCTAGATTCCTAGCATGTGCGAACATTAAATTGGATTAAATATCAAATATCAAGCATGAATGATGTAATGGATGAAGCATCAGACCCGCTCTCATACCATTTTTGTTGGGGTTTTGGGCGATGAGGCGCAGCGGAAGCGCGGGTTCGAGCGAAATCGTATTTTAAAACTTTTTTCAAAATACTTCAATATCAAAAATCGTTTTTCCGCAAAATTACCTAAAATGCTTTTTTGACCAAACCGACTACCTGAAACTTATGGAAACTGCCCAGGTCAGCTTCAATAATTTCGGGGCAGTTCATGGGCTGCCAGAATAGTGACAAATTCACTGTTTGGACAGCTGTCATCCGGTTAGCTCAAAATCCACCCGGTAACGCCGTTTTTGGCCGTTTTCGCTTATTTCAAGTCGGAAACATTTTCCGGAAATTGTGCCAACTCCCAAAACACATCCAAAATATTCAAAAGACCACAATTTCATCACCAAAATAGAACATTTTCCAGGTCTGAACAGTAAAGAAAAACAGTCCACAAATTCATGCTTTAAACCAGTTTTCAACAAGATTAATCTAATTAATTCATCACCAAATGTGTCCCACCACACATGAAAAACTCTAGAACAATTCTAGGCTATTTTAGAGTGGATCAATAACTCTAGAATGGCAACAATTCAACAATTGAATAAATTGGCATAATATTACAATAATATTCACCAATTTCACTTCACACATGCTTCCAAACTTCCAATTCAACCACAACAACCAAAATCCCCAAAAAAATCAGATTTGTAAGAACCTAGAACCATTCTAAGTCATCAAGAAAACAAGAAATCAAATTTCTAAGCCATGGGTTATGAAGACTTACCTTAAAACTCATAAATCCAAGCTTTTTTTCTTGATTTTTCCTTACAAATCTTCATGGATTAATCAAATAAACTTGAAACCCATGTTTTGTGAGGCTCACGGTAAAGTGGAAAGATGAAGAAGATGATCAAAATAATTTCTCTCTCTCTCCACTATATGACCGAATATTTGGCTATAAGGGCACTTTTGTCATATCAAGTTTTTTTTAATCAAATTAAAAGCTTTAATCTTTATTATATCCAATCAAAATTGGACACACAAAGACTAATTAAATTCATGCCATGTGTAACCAATTAGGAATCACCATTTGTCATAGCAATTATGACAAAATGATAAGACTGAAATTTTAATTATTTAATTATTTAACTATTAAATAATTAAACAATTAATTTACACAAATATGTATATTTTATTTACAATAAATAATAAATACATATATTTAAGGCATGTGTCAAAATCTCATTTTTACAAATAATTAATGTGTATCTAATCGTATTATGTATCAAATATAAATATAAAAAAAAATTATTATCGGACAAAATCCTTAATTGCATGTGTTATCGTTTAATCAATTAAACGATCCGGATTAACTCATTTAATCCGGTGAAGTATAATGAATAATCCGTATTATTCATATCGAGTTGCCCAAGTGCTCAACGGGTACACTTCATATTGTGGGACTCTCTAAGTTTAGGTTTATCCGTCACAAAATCCAATTTCGTGTCCATAATCCACATATTCATGGATTATGACGACCATTGATAATCTCGCTAAACTATACAAGCCTAGGTCAGAGCATACGTATAATCCCTCCGTCACAAGCCATCCGTATTATACCTGTGATATATATCGGAACGTCAATTCGTTCGGTATAATACAGTCGACTTTCAATTTATGATCACGAAATAACACTCGGAACTGGTTTCCGACGTTATACCACGGCCATGGATTTACTAGATCGTAAACACATGCTGGATGCCTATGCCCTGTACACAGGAATGACGGATCCTATCTTGATACGCACATGATATCATTTGCATCAGTCCACACCCAACGAACAGGCGGAGGTTTGATCATGGCTAGATCATTGACGTGACTGCCATCAAAGTGTGGAGTATAGCTCATATATCCACGGTGGTATCTCAAGTCGAAGGACCACTATGCTCACTCAACTCGAAAATGTTCCTATTGACGTTGGTGTACCATCTATTATTAAACCTTCCGTGAGTCGTTCAGTGTCTTATCAAATAAACACCTACATGTCTATATGAGTCTCCTGAGACTCATGGTTCAATGGGATAAACCATCGGACCAAGTCATGATATACGACATGTACTGGTCTCAGCGGATTTTACTAACCGACCCGTGTTAGAAAATCTTGACCAGGAACTTTATTTAAGGATATACAACTAATAGTGCACTTCCAAATTTCAATTACAAACTATGTTGTAACTGCGCATTATACTGTAAATCCTAGGGGTGAGCACCGGTTCCGGGTAGAACCGGTTGGAATCAGACCGATTTTCCGGGTTTGGAATCGGAACCGATTATAACCGATCCGATTCCAGTTCCAAATTGAAGGAACCGATTTTAACCGGTCCGATTCCGATTCATGGAACCGGTTTTTGAAACCCATTTTTTTAACAGTCGGGTTTCTAAGGATACCATTTAGAGTATTCTGCATGGTTTTTAAGGAGAAACAATAAAACTAGTTCCAAATTAACGAACTAAAGTTGGCTTCAAATATAAGGGAGCTTTGATTGAATATTTAAATGAGCCAATTGGCCCATTTCCATATTCACTTGAGCCATGCGAACCATACCAAATATATCTGGACCTTTGAATTCGGAAACAGTGGAAGAAACCAGAAAATCTAGAGAAACCAGTTAGGATGAATTTAATCAGAAACTAATATCATCGTATATCAAGAAAACATAAAGATTGTGATACATTTAAGATAAAATTATGAAACCAATGACAATGAGAGTTACTTTTTTTTTAAAAAAAAATTTTCCTGAGAATTACACATAGCCTTTCCTCATATTTCACTGGTGGCTCATGAGTACCATTTTCCGGACCAAGGCAGGATCCCCTGTCCAGCAAACTTATTTATCTCCCCACTGAAATTTCATTGTTAGCTTCTGGTAATTGAATGGGGCAATTTAGAACCGGACCGGAACCGAATTGGAACCGATTAATAGGGTACCCTATTTAATTGGGTAGGTTCCAGTTCCACTTAGTTATGAACCGATTTTTTCTAGGTAGGTTTCGGTTCCATGCGAAATCGGAACCGAAACCGGTTTTGCTCACCCCTAGTAAATCCTAAGGTCTTTGTCTAATATACACGAATCACTGAACCAGATTCAGTTTCGATCTAATCGTAATCAGATATCTAATCGCAATTAGATCGAATA
Source organism: Zanthoxylum bungeanum (assembly GCA_019454045.1). Classification (NCBI taxonomy): domain Eukaryota; kingdom Viridiplantae; phylum Streptophyta; class Magnoliopsida; order Sapindales; family Rutaceae; genus Zanthoxylum; species Zanthoxylum bungeanum. Next base: position 37,208 of record SKCR01050557.1, read on the forward strand.
GGCGTAAAAAAGACAAGGGTGCTACCATCTAAATTAGTAATATTATGGAAAATACAATTGCTCGTATTTATGAATCGGACATAAATACGATCCGGATTGGCACTCTGAGCACCAACCCTAACAATTTTTCCCACTTGCTCTAGTATAACATATTACAACGGTTCGACATGGAAGATTGTAAGCCAATTTCTACCACACTTCCTGTTAATTTCAAGTTATCATATTTTATATGTCCTAGTAATGAAGCTAAGAGGAAAGAGATGTCTCGAGTACCGTATGCCTCAGCAATAAGAAGCTTAATATACGCCATGATTTGTACAAGACCAGACATTGCACAAGCAGTGGGAGTAGTTAGTCATTTTATGGCGAATCCTGGTAGAGAGCATTGAAATTCTGTTAAGAGGATCCTTAGATATATCAAAGGAACCTCAGATGCTGCATTATGTTATGGAGGATCAGAATTAGTTGTCAGGGGCTACGTGGATTCAGATTTTACATAAGATATTGACAAAAGAAAATCCACCACGGGTTATGTGTTTGTACTTGTAGGAGGAGCAGTGAGCTGGGTATCCAAGTTACAAAGTGTTATGACTTTGTCTACAACAAAAGCTGAATACATGGCAGCTACACAAGCTTACAAGGAAGCTATTTGGTTTCAAAGGTTATTGGAGGAGCTCGGACACAAACAAGAGAATATTCTATTATTTTATGACAGTTAAAGTGCTTTTTATATTGCAAAGAATCCAGTCTTTCATTCAAGAACGAAACATATAGAAGTACAATACCATTTTTTTGTGAAGTAGTGGAAGAAGGCAGTGTGGACTTGTTGAAGGTACACACACCAATGACAACCTTGAAAACATAATGACCAAGCCTATCAATGCAGACAAGTTTGTATGGTGTAGA
>SKCR01050558.1:0-52939 GCA_019454045.1 Zanthoxylum bungeanum
TTTGGGCTTGAATTGTTGTAATTGGCCTTTTGGGCTTGATTTATCAAGTTTGGTTTTGGCCAAGTGGATTGGATCCAATTGGGCCCAAAACCTTAACCATAAAGCCCAATTGCGACTAATGAACCTTTAATATTTAATTGGGCCTAATGGGCCGATATTGATTTCTAAGGCATTTTGGGTGATTCCACTATTGGGCTTTGGTTGCCGAAGCCCATGCCTAAAGAAATTAATTGAAGCCCATTAGACTTAAATTAAATTGACGTTGGACGTTAATCGGTCTTTGAGACGCGTTACGATTAAATTTGGAATTTAAATCGTAAAAGGTTTATTAAATATAAATTGCAATATTTAATTTGGAATTGAATAATGAATTATTATTAAATACATGTTAAATTTGATTTAATGATGTAGTTTAATTTAATTCATGAATTCGTACTTTGAGTACTTATTCGCAAAACGAGTTTGACTCGATCAAAATCAAATCGTTGTTTGAACATTGGATGATCACTTAATTATCAGATTAATTAATTTGATTAGATTGATTGATAGCATGCTTATGTGTGTGAATACATGGTTGTGTTGAATGAATAATGTATATCGGATGGATATTAGTCGGGTGGGCAATTTTAGAAATTGTTGTAATAAATTCGATTTATTAAATTGGACATGTGTGTCCAGCCTTATCACCTTCTTTCTCTTTTTGTATTTTCTTCTCACCTATTCCCCTCTATGTATATGAGGTTTCTTTAGAAGTGTAGTGTAACAGGTAGAAGTAGTTCAAGTGCTAGCTTGAGTGAGAAAGGGAGAGATTTGATCTAGGATCAATGTGTTAAGTATCCATCCGCATATCATTATTATTTTATTTCATACTCGCTTTATTATGTATTTAGAATGCATGTTTAAGGGTGTATGATGATGAGACCTTAACAAAGATAATTAAATTGGTAGCCAATTTGCACGCGAAAATCCCTCAATCTATATTAAGCAAATATCCTTCCATTGAATGATTCTTGTTCAAGATCCGAAGTTGGCATTGGTTGTTTTTGACCAAAGTCAAGACCTTTGTCAATCAAGGATGTACTTGAATCATGAGAGTTTTGTTGCATATCGGTGTCTTGTCCAAATCGTGATTTTATTGGCCAAAGTCAGATCACTTTTTGTCCAATGACATTGATTACGAAACTTTCCTCGTCAATGGGTCCCGCTTAACTGGAATCATTAGGTTTATGTTTGGCCAAAGCCAAGGCCTAAATGATTCAGAGGATAGGGTTAGGAAAATGTAATGGATACATTGACATTATACATATGTTTCGGACTTGGATGTCCACCTAACCGGATCTAGGAATTGGATGAGATCCAATTGATCTGAGAGATCTACTACCTAGTTAAATAGCATACAGCTTTTTATTGGCCAAAGTCAGGGTTGTGTGTTATTTAATAGGATCCTAGCCCACTAGGAAACGCGGTTTCCCGAGTACTCCACAGAGGGTTAGAGGCTCGACGAAAAATAGTGGGAGGCAAGTATTGAATTTGCAACATTCGTTCAATTACTCGCAAACACGCTCATTTATATTTTCTCGTCATATTAATCAAAAGTATAGTCGACTAATATTTTATGTTGTTTTAAAAATATATATAGTTGGAGACTATTACAAACTCATTCAATATATAGTTGATTTTGTAATTGGATTATAGTAATCATATAATTGAATTAAATGATAGTTGATTTTATGGGATTATAGTAATCATATTAAATATAGTTTGGACTATATACAAACTCATTCAATATATAGTTGATTTTATAATTGGATTATAGTAATCAATATAATTGAATTAAATGATAGTTGATTTTATAATTGGATTATAGTAATCAATATTAAAATTATAGTTGATTAAATAATTGGGTTATTGTAATCATTATAATAAATAGTACCTTAATAATTGATTAAATAGTTGGACTATTAAAATCAAGAAAGAATTGAAAAGTTGAATATTTAAAATATATAATCCTTGGATTAAATTTTTTAAATGATTTAATTTTCAATTGGGAATTAATAATAGGTTAATTTATTTGATAAAATAACTTATTATGACTAAGCCCTAATTAAGCAAATAGTAGAGCATAAAGTCTTTGGAAGATTTATGTGATGATGACTTTAGTGCTTAATTAATATACTTATAATAAATCTATCTTTAGATTTAAAAGTATTAAAATTGCAATTAATAATTCTTGGAGAATTAATTGACTATTCTAGTGGAGAAAAGTCAAAGTTTGCAATTGGGCATGTAGCACAAGGTGCACATCGTTTCGATATTCCGAAACCCAAGGCTTGGCCAAAGGTTTGTGAAATATTGAAAAGGATAATTGACATATCCCAAAGTGACTACCATTTGGATATGGAAGACACAAAGGAATTAAAGAAAGGGCGAGGCTCTAACTTTAAAATATTTGTCAAAGTTATGTTCACTACTAGTATTAAAATTGGATTTTAAATACTTAGTGTGGTACATAAAATATATGTATTGACGTTCAGAATCCGCTGTGAGCTGGATACTGGCTTCAAGCCGAGATTTCTCTGCGAATTGGAAACGGGACGAAAGTCGCTGTTTCGACCGTAGATACCTAAGTTTAGGAACTGCCCTTGGGGTATGTACTTAAATTAGGAAATGTTATAATGTAACTAGTTTATCTAGAGACATTATCTCTATATCAGTGTTTAATCCATTGCGGATGAAACCTTTATATTCTAGAACACTAAAGTGTTTCAATATATAAAGATGATACTGAGATAAATACATTGGATGTAAATAACAGAATTTATATTTTGAATATAAAGAAAATCTCAAACATATAAAATGACAAATAAATAGCTCAAATTGATTTGATCAATGGAGACTTATTTGTGGCATTGTTGTCTGGGACACAATTAAACAAGACTCGTATATCCAAACTTTTGAAGGGTGGATACTAGGACTGATTTGACTATTCAAATAAGGTCTACGAATCTAGTTTATTAGGTTAAAAACCTAAAATACTATTTACTTGGTAATAGTAAAAGGGCCACCGATCTGTTAGCCCTATTCATGGTGAAGTAAGTGGGCCCATATCTAGCTAGGCTAGATGTTAACATGAATATTTCGTGACCTTAACGGATGTGACATCACGTTGTGGTTATGTGTTTCTTTTGAAGAACACAGATCGGAAACTTTAGAGTTTTGACACGAAGTAGAAAAACAGATCGGGTATAGTATTATTCCGCCACGGTAAAACCGTAATGGAAAATACTTAAGCAGTAAGTTTCATATGTACATGAAAGAGTACGGTATTCTTTCATATAAGGACTCCTTTCGTGACACGTCAGTTTGACGGTGTGTCCGACTAAAAACAGAATTTTGTTGGACAAGATAAGGTTTATCACGAGTCGCTCTGAGCTACTGTTTCCTTCAACAGGATATGTATTAACAGTGCAAAACTTATTTAGAATAAGGTTCCATAAAATCTGTTTGACAATATCATATAGGATATGAACAAGGAAAAAATGAGGTTTCTCATTCCTGATAATTTGGGTATGCCAGGCATAGCGTTTGGATGATACCAAACTAAGGACCCAATTGGATAAGTGCCAATATAGGTTATCCTAAGGGAAACCTTAAATATAGTAATCTTTAAATCCCACATGAGAACATTGTAATTGTTGCTCACCATGCGGTTTTCCTGAGAGGAATACCGATATGCAGTGGTCAGTGGGAGGATAGTGATACTCGATGAAAATCGGAGTGATACTGTTCTAGGCACGAAGTCCGTAATGGAACACAATAGTTCATCTATGATGAACTATACCATTAATCTTCAAATACACAAGAACATCGTAGATCGGATAGAGTCAAAATAACCTAAGGTATGTGTTTCTGATCTCACCCCATAAAGATGTCAATCTTATGGAGGTGTACCATCCGACTACGTTACGAGGAAGTGATACGAGGTATCGACTCCCTGTTATGGCAAAGTGCCATGAGTCTGAAATGGATTCCATGTATAAACTATGTTTGGATACTAGTTGTTGTACCACAAGGCGTTGTGCCTATGGTACATTAAACGTCTTCAAGGAAGACATACATGGAAGGCAACATACCAACGTGCAAAGCTAAGCTTTTGACGGAAAGGTATCGTTATCAACATTATGTTAATAACGGTTCAACCTTTTTACCTGTTGCCATGGTAAATCCATTTTGAAGATGCTTGTTAATAACTGTATATTTCATTTATGAAATATGTCAGTTACAATCAAAATCGCTTTCCTGAAAAGGAAACCTTTTGGAGGATGTTTACAACATCCTGACGATTTTGTATAACCGACAAACAAAGTGTAGGAGTTTAAATCAAGTCCCAAGATCAACAAATCATGCATAAAAACCGCATATGAACACATCAAAGGAGTAAGGCGGAAACATAACTCACATTGAACGGTTTGAGATGCAACGAAGGAGATGCGTTTTTCATCCTCCAAGCTCACGGCAACAGCTTCTGGAACTGCAGTGGAGTGCACGGTAGGGGCTGTTTTGCTTCTTGTTCATTCGGCCATGGATGACTCCATTGAAGCTCCAAGCTTCAAGCTTTCCAAGCTCATGAAGACACTTCCCTATCACCTATGTATCACTCAAGGTGTGCTAGCACTAATCATCTTCCATTTTGCTTCTCAAATTTTCGGTGAAACCAGAAAAAGGAGAAGAAACGCACCTGCGTGAAGGAGATGAGAAGAAAAATAGAGGGAGAAGAGATAAACCGTGTACTGCATGTTTGTGAGAGAGAGGGCAAATTGTTTTACTTATATTTATATTTTATTTCCAAAATAAAATCAAATATAAAAGCCTTTTCATTTACCAAATACAAAAGTCAAAAAACAAAAGGCTTTCATCATTTCAACTTTTACTTTAAGTCACATCACATCACTTTAATAAAGTGACATGTTGTCAAGTCACATCACTCAAAGTGACAATTGATTTGACGATTGATGCGACTAGCGATTTGACGTTTGATGTGACTTGCGTGCCGCGCTCGAATTCGAAATGCGAATGCGCTCGCAATCACTCTCGGGCTCGGGTTCGCTAATTCCAAATTAACGAATTTTCCGTCGCGTCGTAATTAAATGATTACGCCTAGCGAATTCACTATTCACGTCGCTAACGAATTAATTCTAAATTAATTCGTTCGCCCGAATTAAAATCTAATTTTAATTCCGCGTCGAAATCCAATTTCGATTAATATATCGAATATATTAATTTATCGATTAATTCCAAATTAATCGTTCTCTCTCTTTAACGATATTTTATCCGAGATAAAATATCTCCGTAATTAATCCCAGATTAATTTTCTCTCTCATCGAATTAATCCCAGATTAATTCTATCTCTCTCTTCTAATTAATCCCAGATTAATCAAAGTGCGAGTAATACATCATCGGTGAATCTTCAGGAAGCGACCCATGAGATCTCCGGATATGTTGGCAGTAAATACGATCGTCGGACTGTCCGAACACGTAAGTACCTCGTACTACGTACTGTTTATATCGATTTACAAGACAAGGTTGGCTTCTAGCAAAGCGCCATGCCTACCCAATTCTCCAGAAATATTCTTACAGGAATATATAGATCTGTATCAAGCGTAGTATACCGTAGTATTGTGTATATTGGCCCAGTATCGGATAATCACGTGCTAGGGCTGGGGCTGGATAAGTGTCTACCCCGTCCGAAGCACATATCGGATGTCTGGTAACATAGTCTCTATAATCGGATATACATGACCTGGTCACAATATCCCGATTGGTTGCGCAACACTCAAGAGCACTAGTACCGTATCCTGCGTGACATCAACTCCAATATGACTGAAGTGACACTTCCGTCTTGACATCACACCCCATATACTCTACGACTCTCTGATAAACCCAGAAGTGGTGTACGCAGAACCTGTTAAAAGTCCCCTACCACCAAAACCAAAGTTATCGATTATCGTAAGTATTAGCGATGTAAGTCTCAGGTTAAGACCATACACACCTACCTTGATTCGGCCTCCCATAGACACATAGTCATAATACCAATGGGATTCCGAGGGGTCTATCCAGAGCGAAGCTGTTTCCCGTACCATCGGTGAAACACGACCTCCTATCGCACTTGCATAAGTATCCAATACTTATATATATGAGAACTATGCCGTTGTGCCCTCACAACCGCACAAGTGCAATACTAGCCTATTCCGCATTATCGATGTCCAGTCTCGATAATACTACGGCTAGGGATATTTAATGATTAATCCTTCGTGGACTGATACTGTCTCATATCATCTCAATCCAGGAACTAATCATAGGGACCTCTCTTCATTTATATATCTATGGTGATCTAATCACAAATGATGAGAGTGCAATTTCCTTATTACATAGTTAATTTGCTACAACAACACAATGATCTGTGCAAATAGTGACGCTATGGGTCATATTATCCAACAATCTCCCACTTGGCACATAGCCAGTCACTCGAGTGCCTAACACCCGAACTATGTACAATTCGCTCAAATTGCTGAGGAAAGGTTTTCGTCAGCGGATTTGTTCGATTATCGTTTGACGCGATTTACACGATCATCACATCGCCACGATGTATGATCCGAACGAATCAGATGATATAGAAGTATATATCTGGATCGTCGATGAGACCTTTAATTCCTTAGCCTGTGCTGACGCCTAGCTCAGCTGCTAACAGAACTATATCTAATCTAATTAGATTTATTTCGATCCAAAAGACTTCTATTGCTGCCTCAGCTGCAGCAATAATCCGCGTTTGTTGTTTATTCGGCAACAGTTATCTTGCTTGGAAGATTTCCAGCTCACTGTCCCGTTATTCAAACTTTATAGTACCGTAGTATTTAATCGTTTGGAAACTTGCAGCAGTGATCCCAGTCACTTCAAGTTCTCCATCTCCATAGTTTAAGACAACATCTTTAGTTCTCTCAGATACTAACAGATGTTCTTAATTTCAATCCAGTGACTATCACTTGGATTGACCCGATTGTGACTCCATATGCTCGAAGCGTATGAGACACCAATACAAGTACATTTTAAATGTACAATTTCCCAGAGAGTGTTAACAAACTCCAAATCTATCCCAGTAGATCTTTATTCCTTGAATAAAGGTTGTTACTCCCCAGAATTCTACGGAGAATTTCTATTGAAAGCCAAGCTTTCAACAATAGCTTTATGGGAATTTCTGTCAGTGCGCTCTCCCACTAACCTCCTTATATACACAAGAATTATTTCGTTTTGAGTCAAATCATAAACCATTATGATTATTTCAAAACGTCAGTTCCAAGAACCTTATGCTTGCTTGATCCAAACATGGATCGAATAACCCGCAAACCTTGTTTGTCGGTTATACAAAATCGTCAGGATGTTGTAAACATTCTCCAAAAGGTTTCCTTTTCAGGAAAGCGATTTTGATCTGTAACTGACACATTTCATAAATGAAATATACAGTTATTTTCAAGCATTTTCAAAATGGATTTACCATGGCAACAGGTAAAAAAAAAAGGTTGAACCGTTATTAACATAATGTTGATAACGATACCTTTCCGTCAAAAGCTTAGCTTTGCACGTTGGTATGTTGCCTTCCATGTATGTCTTCCTTGAAGACGTTTAATGTACCATAGGCACAACGCCTTGTGGTACAACAACTAGTATCCAAACATAGTTGTTATACATGGAATCCATTTTGGACTCATGGCACTTTGCCATAACAGGGAGTCGATACCTCGTATCACTTCCTCATAACGTAGTCGGTGGATATACCTTCACAAGATTGACATCTTTATGAGGTTAGATCAGAAACCCATACCCTAGGTTGTTTTCTGACTCTATCCGATCTACGAAGTCTTGTGTATTTGAAGATTAATGGTATAGTTTCATCATTGATGAACTATTTGTGTTCCATTACGGACTTCGTGCCTTGAACAGTATTACTCCGATTTTCATCGAGTATCACTATCCTCCCACTGACCACTGCATATCGGTATTTCTCTCAGGAAAACCGCATGGTGAGCAACAATCATATTGTTCTCATGTGAGATTTACAAGTACTATACTTAAGGTTTCCCTTAGGATAACCTATATTGGCACTTATCCAATTTGGGTTTTTAGTTTGGTATCATCCAAACGTTATGCCTGGCATACCCAAATTATTAGGAGTAAGAAACCCTGTTTCTTTCCTGTTCATATCCTATATGATATCTGTCAAACAGATTTATATGGAACCTTATTCTAAATAAGTTTTGCACTGTTAAAGCATATCCTGTTTGAAGGAAATGATAGCTCAGAGCGACTCGTGATAAACCTTATCATGTCCAACAAAATTCGGTTTTAGTTCGGACACACCGTCTAACTGACGTGTCTCGTTTAATTGTGTCCTAGACAACAATGCCACAATTAGTTTCTTAATTGATCAAATCAATTTGAGCTATTTATTGTCATTTATATGTTTAGATTTTATTATATTCAAAATATAAATTCTGTTATTTACATCTAATGTTTTTATCTCAGTATCATCTTTATATAATAAACCACTTTAGTGTTTTAGAATATAAAGGTTCACCCCCGCAGTGGGTTAACACTGATAAAGAGATAATGTTTCTAGTCAAACTAGTTACATTATAACAGTTCCTAATTTAAGTACATACCCAAAGGGTAGTTCCTAAATTTAGGTATCTACGGTCGAAACAGCGACTTTCGTCCCGTTTCCGATTCGCAGAGTAAATCTCAGCTTAAGTCAGTATCCTGCTCAAAGCAGATTCTGAATATCATTCATATTGTATTATGTACCACACTAAGTATTTAAAATTCAATTTAATACTAGTTGTGAACATAACTTTGACAAATATTTCTAAAGTTAGAGCCTCGCCCTATCTTTAATTCCTTCGTTTCTTCCATATCCAAATGGTAGTCGCTACGGGATATGTCAATTATCCTTTTCAATATTTCACAAACCTTTGGCCAAGCCTTGGGTTTCGGAATATTGAACGATGTGCACCTTGTGCTACATGCCCAATTGCAAACTTTGATTTTTCTCCACTAGAATATTCAATAATTCTCCAAGAATTATTAATTGCAATTTTAATACTTTTAAATCTTAAGATAGATTTATTATAAGTATATTAATTAAGCACTAAGTCATCATCACATAAATCTTCCAAAGACTTTATGCTCTACTATTTGCTTAATAATGGGCTTAGAGTCATAATAAGTTATTTATCAAATAAAGTACCCTATTATTTATTCCAATTTGAAAATTAAATCATTTAAAATATTTTAATCCCAGATTATATTTTAAATATCCAACTTTTCAATTTTATCTTGATTACAATAGTCCAACTATTTAATCAACGATTAGTGGTACTATATATATTATAATGATTATAATAGTCCAACTATATAATCAAATATAATCCAAATTAATTAACCTCAATTACATTGATTACTATAATCCAATTATAAAATCAACTGTAAACTGAATTAATTAATTCAAATATATTGATTAATATAATCCAATTATATATAATCAAGTATAATACAGTCCAACTGTTTATTAAAACAACAATTTAAATATTAGTCTAACTAACATTTAATATAACGACGAAATAATTTAAATGAGCGTGTTTAGCGAGTAATTGAACGAATGTTGCAAATTCAATACTTGCCTCCCACTATTTTTCGTCGAGTCTCTAACCCTCTGTGGAGTACTCGGGAAACCGTGTTTCCTAGTGGGCTAGGATCCCGTTAAATAACACACAACCCTGACTTTGGCCAATAAAAAGCTGTATGCTATTTAACTAGGTAGATCTCACAGATCAATTGGATCTCATCCAATTCCTAGATCCGGTTAGGTGGACATCCAAGTCCGAAACATATGTATAATGTCAATGTATCCAATACATTTTCCTACCTATCCTCCGAATCATCTAGGCCTGGCTTTGGCCAAAACAAACCTAATGATTCCAGTTAAGCAGGACCCATTGACGAGGAAAGTTTTCGTAATCAATGTCATTGGACAAAAGTGATCTTGACTTTGGCCAATAAAAATCACGATTGGACAAGACACCGATATGCAACAAAACTCTCATGATTCAAGTACATCCTTGATTGACAAAGGTCTTGACTTTGGTCAATAAAAACCAATGCCAACTTCGGATCTTGAATAAAGAATCATTCAATGGAAGGATATTTGCTTAATATAAAACGAGGGTTTTTCGCGTGCAAATTGGCTACCAATTTAATTATCTTTGTTAAGGTCTCATCATCATACACCCTTAAACATGCATTCTAAATACATAATAAAGCGAGTATGAAATAAAATAATAATGATATGCGGATGGATACTTTACACATTGATCCTAGATCAAATCTCTCACTTTCTCTCTCCCGCTAGCACTTGTATTACTTCTACCCGTTACACTACACTTCTAAGAAACCTCATTTACATGGAGGGGAATAGGTGAGAAGAGAATACAAAGAAATAGGAGATAAGGCTGGACACGCAGGTCCATTTAATAAATCAAATTTATTACAATTTCCAAAATCGCCCAACCCGACTAATATCCATCCGATATACATTATTCAAACATCATAACCATGTATTCATACAAGCATGTTATCAATCAATCAATCAAATTAATTAATCTTGATATTAGTGATCATCCAATGTTCAAACAAAGATTTGATTTTGTTCGAGTCAAACTCGTATTGCAACACGTACTCAAAGTACATTTCTACGAATTAAATTAAATTACATAATTAAATCCAATTTAATACGTATTTAATTCAAATTCATTATTTAATTCCAAATTAAATATTACACTTTTATTAACGAACCTTTACGACTTAAATTCCAATTTAATCGTAACGGGTCTCAAAGCCCGATTAACATCTAATGTTTTATTTAATTAAAGTCCAATGGGCTTTTAATTAATTTCTATAGGCGTGGACTTTTGGTCAACTCGGGTCAAACCGAACAACCAAAATCCAATCCGGGAGTTACCCCATAAGCCTTTAAATTAATTTTGGCCCATTAGGCCCAATTAAAATAAAGGTCCATTAAGTCATAATTGGACCTTTTGGATTCGGTTTTGGGCCTAATTGGATCCAACCAATTTTGGCTAAACCCAACTTTGTTACAACAAAGCCCAAAAGCCCAATTACAACCTAACAAGCCCAATTTCCAAAATCAAGCCCAAATTAATTAACTTATAAAATTCCAAATTTCACAATTAATTACCTAAGTGTAATACACAATCAATTACCCAATAACATTCTAAAACATCAATTAGCCTAATTAATCATGCATTTTAACAACCAAATAGTGTCCAACACAATTCAATTAAAATCAAACCCAATTAACATGCTTTCAAGTCTCGGCAATTAGGGGTTTTTCAATTCGATTCGGTTTTCAATCCAATTGAGTCCACAATCTTAATTTCCCAAATCAATCAATTCATCCAATGAATTAAAACAAAAAATCACAAAGAATTTCATGTTCCTTAGATTCGGCCAAGCCACTTTAAAAGGGAAAAAATGTTCTAAATCAAATTTCAATCCAATTGAACTTCAAAACAACATTAACCAATTGTTTTAAGTCATCCAATGATCAAACAAAAACAAAATTACCAAGACATTAGGGTTCTTCCAATTTTCGGCCCAGCCTCCAATTTGGGGAAAATTGAATCCATCCAATTTCATGAAATTGATCACACACAATCTCAATTAAAATGTTCTAAGCATACTTAAACATCCAATTGAATTAAACATGCTCAACACATTTACCCAATTTCAAGTTTCATGTTCAACCTAAAGAATTGGGGAAAATTGATCTAATCCAATTTTCTTGAATTGATCATGCACAACTTCAATTCAACCTCATTCAAGCATAATGCATCAAACAATCAACCAACCAAATCATGCCTAAATCGAGTTTACCCAAATTAAAGTTTTGACAAAAAATAAGCAAATTGGGGGAAATCAATCCAATCAATTTTTTTATCAAATTGATTACATATAACTCAATTCAATCATATACAACATTATTGAACAATCAATTTGTCAGAATCAAGCTAAATCAAAAAGCCCCAATTTGCTCAAGAACCCTAATTCGGTTTTCATGCAACAAAAGCTCTTGATACCATTGTAGGAGTTTAAAAAAAATCAGTCCACCAAGAATCACAAATCATGCATAAAAACCGCATATGAACACATCAAAGGAGTAAGGCGGAAACATAACTCACATTGAACGGGTTTGAGATGCAACGAAGGAGATGCGTTTTTCATCCTCCAAGCTCACGGCAACAGCTTCTGGAACTGCAGTGGAGTGCACGGTAGGGGCTATTTTGCTTCTTGTTCATTCGGCCATGGATGACTCCATTGAAGCTCCAAGCTTCAAGCTTTCCAAGCTCATGAAGACACTTCCCTATCACCTATGTATCACTCAAGGTGTGCTAGCACTAAATCTTCCATTTTGCTTCTCAATTTTCGGTGAAACCAGAAAAAGGAGAAGAAATCGCACCATGCGTGAAGGAGAATGAAGAAGAAAAATAGAGGGAGAAGAGATAAACCGTGTCTGCATGTGTGAGAGAGAAGGCAAATTGTTTTTACTTTATTTTATATTTTATTTCCAAATAAAATCAAATATAAAGCCTTTTCATTTACCAATACAAAAGTCAAAAAAACAAAAGGCTTTCATCATTTCAACTTTTACTTTAAGTCACATCACATCACTTTAATAAAGTGACATGTTGTCAAGTCACATCACTCAAAGCGACAATTGATTTGACGATTGATGCGACTAGCGATTTGACGCTTGATGTGACTTGCGTGCCGCGCTCGAATTCGAAATGCGAATGCGCTCGCAATCACTCTCGGGCTCGGGTTCGCTAATTCCAAATTAACGAATTTTCCGTCGCGTCGTAATTAAATGATTACGCCTAGTGAATTCACTATTCACGTCGCTAACGAATTAATTCTAAATTAATTCGTTCGCCCGAATTAAAATCTAATTTTAATTCCGCGTCGAAATCCAATTTCGATTAATATATCGAATATATTAATTTATCGATTAATTCCAAATTAATCGTTCTCTCTCTTTAACGATATTTTATCCGAGATAAAATATCTCCGTAATTAATCCCAGATTAATTTTCTCTCTCATCGAATTAATCCCAGATTAATTCTATCTCTCTCTTCTAATTAATCCCAGATTAATCAAAGTGCGAGTAATACATCATCGGTGAATCTTCAGGAAGCGACCCATGAGATCTCCGGATATGTTGGCAGTAAATACGATCGTCGGACTGTCCGAACACGTAAGTACCTCGTACTACGTTTATATCGATTTACAAGACAAGGTTGGCTTCTAGCAAAGCGCCATGCCTACCCAATTCTCCAGAAATATTCTTACAGGAATATATAGATCTGTATCAAGCGTAGTATACCGTAGTATTGTGTATATTAGCCCAGTATCGGATAATCACGTGCTAGGGCTGGGGCTGGATAAGTGTCTACCCCGTCCGAAGCACATATCGGATGTCTGGTAACATAGTCTCTATAATCGGATATACATGACCTGGTCACAATATCCCGATTGGTTGCGCAACACTCAAGAGCACTAGTACCGTATCCTGCGTGACATCAACTCCATCCAATATGACTGAAGTGACACTTCCGTCTTGACATCACACCCAATACTCTACGACTCTCTGATAAACCCAGAAGTGGTGTACGCAGAACCTGTTAAAAGTCCCCTACCACCAAAACCAAAGTTTATCGATTATCGTAAGTATTAGCGATGTAAGTCTCAGGTTAAGACCATACACACCTACCTTGATTCGGCCTCCCATAGACACATAGTCATAATACCAATGGGATTCCGAGGGGTCTATCCAGAGCGAAGCTGTTTCCCGTACCATCGGTGAAACACGACCTCCTATCGCACTTGCATAAGTATCCAATACTTATATATATGAGAACTATGCCGTTGTGCCCTCACAACACGCACAAGTGCAATACTAGCCTATTCCGCATTATCGATGTCCAGTCTCGATAATACTACGGCTAGGGATATTTAATGATTAATCCTTCGTGGACTGATACTGTCTCATATCATCTCAATCCAGGAACTAATCATAGGGACCTCTCTTCATTTATATATCTATGGTGATCTAATCACAAATGATGAGAGTGCAATTTCCTTATTACATAGTTAATTTGCTACAACAACACAACACATGATCTGTGCAAATAGTGACGCTATGGGTCATATTATCCAACACAAAGTTTGCGGTTATTCGATCCATGTTTGGATTGATGCAAGCATAAGGTTCTTGGAACTGACGTTTTGAAATAATCATAATGGTTTATGATTTGACTCAAAACGAAATAATTCTTGTGTATTAAGGAGGTTAGTGGGAGAGCGCACTGACAGTGAAAATTCCCATAAAGCTATTGTCGAAAGCTTGGCTTTCATAGAAATTCTCCGTAGAATTCTGGGGAGTAACAACAACCTTTATTCAAGGAATAAAGATCTACTGGGATAGATTTGGAGTTGTTAACACTCTCTGGGAAATTGTACATTTAAAATGTACTTGTATTGGTGTCTCATACGCTTCGAGCATATGGAGTCACATCAGATCAATCCAAGTGACAGTCACTGGATTGAAGTTAAGAACATCTGTTAGTATCTCAGAGAACTAAAGATGCTATCTTAACTATGGAGAAGGAGAACTTGAAGTGACTGGGATCACTGCTGCAAGTTTCCAACCAATTAAATACTGCGGTACCATAAAGTTTGAATAACGGGACAGTGAGCTGGAAATCTTCCAAGCAAGATAACTGTTGCCGAATAAACAACAAATGCGGATTATTGCTGCAGCTGAGGCAGCAATAGAAGTCTTTTGGATTGAAATAAATATAATTAGATTAGATATAGTTCTGTTAGCAGCTGAGCTAGGCGTCAGCACAGGCTAAGGAATTAAAGGTCTCATCGACGATCCAGATATATACTTCTATATCATCTGATTCGTTCGGATCATACATCGTGGCGATGTGATGATCGTATAAATCGCGTCAAACGATAATCAAACAAATCCGCTGACGAAAACCTTTCCTCAGCAATTTGAGCGAACCTTACATAGTTCGGGTGTAGGACACTCGAGTGACTGGCTATGTGCCAAGTGGGAGATTGTTGGATAATATGACCCATAGCGTCACTATTTGCACAGATCATTGTGTTGCTGTAGCAAATTAACTATGTAACAAGGAAATTGCACTCTCGTCATTTGTGATTAGATCACCATAGATATATAAATGAAGAGAGGTCCCTATGATTAGTTCCTGGATTGAGATGATATGAGACAGTATCAGTCCACGAAGGATTAATCATTAAATATCCCTAGCCGTAGTATTATCGAGACTGGACATCGATAATGCGGAATAGGCTAGTGTATTGCACTTGTGCGCGTAGTGAGGGCACAACGACATAGTTCTCATATATATAAGTATTGGATACTTGTGCAAGTGCGATAGGAGGTCGTGTTTCACCGATGGTACGGGAAACAGTTTCGCTCTGGATAGACCCCTTCGGAATCCCATTGGTATTATGACTAGATGTCTATGGGAGGCCGAAATCAAGGTAGGTGTGTATAGTCTTAACCTGAGACTTACATCGCTAATACTTACGACAATCGGTAAACTTTGGTTTTGGTGTTGGGGGATCTTAACTGGTTCTGTGTTCACCTCTTCTGGATTTATCAGAGAGTCGTAGTGTATTGGATGTGATGTCGAGACGGAAGTATCACTCCAGTCATAATGGAGATGATGTCACGCAGGATACGGTATTAGTGCTCTTAAGTGATGCGCATCCAATCGTGATATTATGACCAGGTCATGAATATCCGATTATAGAGACTAGTTACCAGACATCCGATATGTGTTTCGGACGGGGCAGACACTTATCCAGCCCCCCCTAGCACGTGACTATCCGATACTGGGCCGATATGCACAATACAATCGTATACTACGCTTGA
Organism: Zanthoxylum bungeanum; assembly: GCA_019454045.1. Classification (NCBI taxonomy): domain Eukaryota; kingdom Viridiplantae; phylum Streptophyta; class Magnoliopsida; order Sapindales; family Rutaceae; genus Zanthoxylum; species Zanthoxylum bungeanum. The sequence continues at coordinate 16,101 of SKCR01050558.1, forward strand.
TACAGATCTTGATATTCTTTGATGAATATGTCCGGAGAACTTGGAAGACTTGGTGCTTTGCTAGGAGTCGACCTTGTCTCGTAAATCGGTAGAACGTAGTACTTGGTACGTACGTGATTCGGATACTCCGACGACCGTATTTACTGCCAGATTATCCGGGGATCTCATGGGTCGCTTCCCGATAATCCACCGATGACGCACAACTCGCACTCTTGATAATCTGGGATTATAAAGAAGAGAGAGAGAAAATTAATCTAGGATTAATAACGGAGATGTTTTATCCGGGATAAAATGTCGTCTAAAGAGAGAGAACGATTAATTCGGAATTAATCGATGAATTAATATATTCGATATATTAAATGAAATTAGATTTCGACGCGGAATTAAAATTAGATTTTAATTCGGGCAAACGAGTTAATTTAGAATTAATTCGTTAGCGACGTAAATAATAATTTCGCCAGGCGCAATTATTTATTTAAATTCGATTGAATTAACGTCGCGACGTAAGCTCGATATTTCGGAAATATCGAACCCGAACGCGTGAGTGCACGTGGGCCCACTTTCATTTGGAAACGTGTGGGGCCCACATGACACATGTCATTCTAATGCATTGCATGTAGACAGTGTACAATGCACTCAATGTTATTGCATGGAAACTGAGTGTTTGACACTCTAAGCCATTGCATGTTTGTGTCATAATTTTATTATTAATTTAATAAATATTATGGCATAAATATAAATTGATTTTTGGTAAATCATTTCAATAACAACACAATTCAATCTCTCTCAAACTCTCTCTTCCTCTCACGGCAATGGTGGCCATTCTTAACTGGTTTTGAACCAGTTTGGCGTGACTTTAGGGGAGCAAGAGTTGGGTTTTCATGGTGAAAACCGCAAGTGCTAGCACACTACGAGTCTTGCGAAGGTGGTAGGGAGGTGCACCCTGAGGCGGGACTCATCGACGGAGTTTGGCGCTTCGTTTTGAACCCGAATTCTATTTTGCAGGGACAGTGGACTGTTGCATTTTGGCTTGAAGGGCAGTGCGTTTTTTGGCCTTCATTCGTCTCCAAATCGACTCAACCGATCAATGTGAGTATTCCGCTACCTCCGTTGGTGTGTTCACACATTATTTCATTGTCTTGTTTGATCTTGGGACCTTAGAATAAACCAACAATACAACTGACTACGTATGAGGAAGTGATACAAGGTATCGACTCCCAATTATGACAAAGTGTCATGAATCTGAAATGGATTCCATGTATATCAACCAAGTTTGGATACTAGTTATGTACCGCAAGGTATTGTGCCTATTGGTGCTTATAAGTCTTCAAGGAAGACATACATGGAAGGCAACATACCAACGTATAAAGCTAGGCTTTTAACGAAAAGGTATCGTTATCAATATTGTGTTGATTACGATTCAACCTTTTACCTGTTGCCACGGTAAATCCATTTGGAAAATGCTTGCTAATGTTGCATGTTTTATTTATGAAATATGTCAGCTTAACGGGAAAATCGCTTTCCTTAAACGAAAACCTTTTGGAGGATGTTTATAACATCCTGTCGGTTTTGTCGTACCAACACTAGAAAACAAGGTTTGTGGGTTATTCGATCCATGTTTGGATTGAAGCAAGCATTAAGTTCTTAGAATTGTCGTTTTGATGTAATCATAATAGCTTATGATTTAATTCAAAAATGAAAAATGATTCTTGTGTATATAAGAGGGTTAGTGGGAGCGCACTGACAATGGTTGTCCTATATATATGAATAATGATAATATGTCATTACTTGGAAATGATATTCCCATAATAATCGGTGAAAGCTTGGCTTTCGAGAAAACTCTTCGAGAAATCGTACATTGAAAAATATACGCGACCTGATCTCTCATACGCTTTGAGCATATGGATTCACAAACAGGCCAATCGAAGTCATAGTCACTGGATTGAAGTTAAGAACATCTGTTAGTATCTTAGAGATCTAAGGATGTTGTCTTAAACTATGGAGAAGAAGAACTTGAAGTGACTGGGATCACTACTGCAAGTTTCCTAAATCAATAAAGACGACTAAAAGTCACAAACGGTACTATACAGTTTGAATAACGGTACAATGAGCTGGATATCTTCCAAGCAAGATACTGTTACCGAATAAACAACAAATGCGGGTTTTGCTGCAGCTGAAACAGCAATAGAAGCCTTCTTGGTCGATAATAAATCTAATTAGATTAGATATAATTCTGTTAGCAGCTAAGCTAGGCTTGAGCACAGGCTAAAGAATTAACGGTCTCATCAACGATCCAGATACATACTTCGACTATTCATCTGATTCGTTTGGATCATACATCGTGGCGATGTGATGATCGAATAAATCGCATCAGACGATAATCATGTAAAACCGCTGACGAAAGCTTTTCTCAGCAATTTGAGCCAACCGTACATAGTTCGGGTGTCAGACACTCGAGAGACTGGCTATAGGCCAAGTGGGAGATTGTTGGACAATTATGACCCATAGCGTCACTATTTGTACAGATCACGGTGTTATTGTACAAATTAACTATGTGATAAAGGAGATTGCACTCTTATCATTTGTGATTAGATCACTAAGATGTATAAATGATAGGAGGTCCCTGTGATTTGTTCATGGATTGAGAATGATATGAGACAGAATTAGTCCACGAAGGATAAATCATTAAATATCCCTAGTCAGAGCATTATCGAGATTGGACATCGATGAATGCGTAAAAGACTAGTATTACGCTTGTGCGCGTTGTGAGGGCACAACGACATAGTTCTCATATATTTGGGTATAGGATACTCATGCAAGTGTAATTGGAGGTTGTGTTTCACCCATGGTACGGGAAACAGCTTCGCTCTGGATAGGACCCCATCGGAATTCCATTGGTAGTATGACTATGTGTCTATGGAAGTATAAAATCAGGGTATGTGTATTTGGTCTTAACCTGAGACTTGCACCGCTAATGCATATGACAAAAAATATACTTTGGTTGAGGTCGTCCAGTGCTTTAACCGGTTTCTGTGTACGCCAATTCTGGGTATATCGAGAATCGTAGTGTGTTGGGTATGATGTCAAGACGGAAGTGTCACTCCAGTCATATGGAGTTGATGATCGCGCAGGGATACAGAACTGGCTCTCTAAATAAGGTTGCAAACATCGGGATAATATGACTTGGTCATGATTATTCGATTTTAAAGAGACTAGTTGCTCGTAATCCTATATATGCTTCGTACGGGGCAGACACTGTACCAGACCCAGGCCTCGCATGTGATCATCTGATACTGGACAGAAATACGCAATACTACATATACTACGCCTGATACATATCCTTTATTCCTGTAAGCATATTTCCAAAGAATTGGGTAGGCATGGCTCTTTGCTAGAGGCCAACCTTGTCTTGTAAATCGGTATAAACGTAGTACGAGGTACTTACGTGTTCAGATAATCCGACGACCGAATTTACTGCCAACAAATCCGGGGATCTCATGGGTCGCTTCCCAAAGATTCACCGATGACGTATGACTCGCACTTTTAATTAATCTGGGATTAATAAGATGAGAGAGAAAATTAATCTGGGATTAATTGCGGAGATATTTTATTTGGGATAAAATATCATTTAAAGAGAGATAACGATTAATTTGGAATTAATCGGTAAATTAATATATTCGATATATTAAACGAAATTGGATTTCGACGCGGAATTAAAATTAGATTTTAATTCGGGCGAGCGAATTAATTTAGAATTAATTCGTTAGCGACGTGAATAGTGATTTCACTAGGAGTAATCATTTAATTACGTCGAAACGGAAAAATTTGTTAATTTGGAATTAACGAACCCGAGCCCGAGATTATTTACGAGCACATTAGCATTTCGAATTCGAGTGCGGCACGTCAAATCAAGCGTCAAATCGCTAGTCGCATCTAGCGTCACATCAAGCGTCAAATCATGTCACTTTGAGTGATGTGACAATTGATTGGATTGATTGATTGATGTGGTTGTTGTGGGCATTAATGGCTTTGATTATTTGACTTTTCAAAAGCCAAAATTTTGGTATATGTTTGAAAAATAAAATACCAAAATTCATTAACACATTTCATCGCTCTCCTTCCACCATTTTCTCTTCATCTTTCACGCCATTTCTGGTTCTGGTTTGCTGGGCAAAAGCCGAAAATGGTAGGGAAGCAAGTGTGATTTTGTGGCAAAATCGAGAGTGCTAGCACACTCCGAGATCAATGTGAAGGTGATAGGGAAGTCCACCCATGAGCCGGGAACCATTCGACGAAGCTTGGAGCTTGACGAAGGAGCTCAAATGGCCGCAACACAGTGAACTGTCACAGCAGCTCACTGCCGAATAACAGAGGCAGAAAATAGAATTTTTGTTTCCCAAAGCGTCGCTCAACCGCTCAATATAAGTATTCCGTGACTTTCTCGATTTGTATTCACACTTGTTTCATGTTTGTTATTCGATCCTTTGGACCTAGAAACTCCAACACATTGTTACACAAGTTAGTCCCACAACCGGTGTCAAGCAACCAAGTAGAAGGTTTAGAGTTTTGAGAATATATTTCAATCATATTCAACATACCTGAAACATTGGGCTTCTTGGCCTATTGGGCTTCCCTAGCTTCCTTGGATTTCAAGGATCTGCAGTCTTTCTGTTGGAAATAATTACCAAGCCCCAAGATCAACAAGAACAAGCAAAATATATAAATACATGAATGAATAAATTGAAGTATGGCGGAATCATACTCACAATACTTGAAAATGGATGCTTAGATGATGCGAAAACTCCTTCCTTGTGCAGTGAAGCTCTCGGCCAAGAAGAAAAGAGGGACTCCAAGTCGAGTTTGATCCTTCCAAGCTCAAGGATTAGTTTCCCATATCACCTATGTATGATCCCTTGAAGGTGCTAGCCTGTTGTGATTTGATTTTGAATGCACAACTTCTTCAAATCTTGCCACAAAAATTGAAGAAATGGAGAGCCCAAAACTGCATGTAGTTTCGGCAATGTGAGAGAGAGGAGAGTAGAATGATTTTTGTTAAAAAATCAATTTATATTTATGCCATAATATTTATTAAATTAATAATAAACTTATGACACAAATCATGCAATGGCTTAGAGTGTCAAACACTCAAACTCCATGCAAAACTATTGAGTGTATTGTACATTATCACCATGCAATGTATTAACAATTAAATAATGCATAAAATGACATGTGTCATGTGGGCCCCACACAACCCAAATGAAAGTGGGCCCACGCGCACTCACGCGTTCGGGTTCGATATTTCCGAAATACCGAACTTTCGTCGCGACGTTAATTAAATCGAATTTAAATAAATAATTGCGCCTAGCGAAATTATTATTTACGTCGCTAACGAATTAATTCTAAATTAACTCGTTTGCCCGAATTAAAATCTAATTTTAATTTCGCGTCGAAATCGAATTTCGATTATTATATCGAATATAATATTTTTACGATTAATTCCAAATTAATCGTTCTATCTCTTTGTATAGTACTTTATCCAAGATAAAGTCTCTCCGTAATTAATCCAAGATTAATCGAGTTTGAATCATACGTCATTGGTGAATCTTCGGGAAGCGACCCAAGAGATCTCTGGATATGTTGGCAGTAAATACGGCCGTCAGATTATCTGAATACGTACGTACCAAGTACTACGTTTTTACCGATTTACAAGACAAGGTTAGCCTCTAGCAAAACGCCATGCCTACCCAATTCTCCAGAAATATTCTTATTGGAATATAAGATCTATAACAGGCGTAGTATACCGTAGTATAATGTATATCGAACCAGTATCGGATGATCACATGTAAGGCCTGGGGCTGGAGATGTGTCTGCCCCGTACGATACACATATCGGACATCAAACAACCAGTCTCTTTGAATCAGATAATCCTGACCTAGTCATATTATCCCGATGGTTGCAACCATTATAGAGTACTAGTTCTGTATCCCTCGCGATCATCATCTCCATATGTCTGAAGTGATACTTCCATCTTGACATCACACCCAATACACTACGATTCTCGATAAATCCAGAAGAGGTGTACGCAGAACCCGTTAAAGCCCTGGACCACCAAAACTAAAGTTTACCGATTGTCGTAAGTACTAGCGATGCAAGTCTCAGGTTAAGATCATATGCACCTACCCTGAAGCGGACTCCCATAGACACGCAGACATACTACCAATGGGATTCCGCGGGGTCTATCCAGAGCGAAGCTGTTTTCCGTACCATCGGTAAAACACAACCTCCTACCGCACTTGCATAAGTATCCTATACCTAAATATATGAGAACTATGTCGTTGTGCCCTCACACATGCACAAGTGCAGTACTAGTCTATTCCGCATTATCGATGTCCAATCTCGATAATACTACGACTAGGGATATTTAATGATTAAACCTTTATGGATTGATACCGTCTCATATCATCACAATCCGGAACTAATCATAGGGACTTTTACCATTTATATATCAAAGTAAATAAATTACAAAACGGTAAAAGGCAATTTCATTACTACATAGTTAATTTTGTACAATAATACAATATCATTTACAAAATAGTGACGCTATGGGTCATAACTGTCTAACACTTTCTTCCAATGCCCTTCTTTCTACAAAAGAAACATTTCCCTTTTCCCTTTTTCTTCTCCACCTTACCATTGGGCTTTAGGTGATCTGGAGCCTTGGCCTTGTCCTTAATTTTCTTTGGGCCTCGTGGCTTCAAGTCCATACCCATAGGCATGACAGAGGTTTTAAGCTTCGGTTTCAAGTCCTTCTCTGCTTGCTTTATCAGATTTTGCAATTATGCTAAAATAGCTTCTTTATTAGAAAAATGAAACTGTATAATAAAGTTAGAGAAGTCTTTTGATAAGGACAGAAGAATTAGATCGTGACCTATCTCATGATCCATGATGAACCCGAGGTTGGACAATTTTTCAATGTGGCCAATCATCTTAAGCACATGTCCACTAACAGATCCTTCTTTATACCTTGTTTGGAATAAGGCACATGACACTTGGAATCTCACAATATGAACATAAGTTGCATACAACTCCTTCAAGTGAAAGATGATGTTGAACATCTATATCTTCGTGAGCTTTCTGAAGTTCGTCTGACATAAAGCCAAGCATTATGCAAACTGCTTGCTCATCACCATCGTCGTGTTTCTTCCAAGCATCAAATGTATTTTGGTCGGTATCTTCTACGGGTTCAGGGGGAAATGGTCTTTCAAGAACATAGAAAATCTTTTCTTGTCATAAGAGAATTTTAAGGTTTCTAAACCAGTCATTGTAGTTGTCCCATTTGAGCTTATGCTCATCGAGGATGGAATGAAGTGATATTCTGTTTTCCATTTTAATGTTTGTGAAATATTTTAACCCACCTGTTAAGAGAGAATGTTAAAATTAGGAATATGTTTTCATTAATGTTTCATAATAAATGGGCTTTTAATATTATGAAGTTTCTCATACTCAATTGTTTTAAAATTTTAAGCAATTCGCATCAACCCCAATATGATGGATTTCTTGTGGGCAAGGATCCCATTATCATCATTTCACAACTCCGACTAGGGACGGTCGTTATAAAATACGATAATTAGGTAGGATCCCAACTAATTTATCATATAAATCACAATTCCTTGATCATTGGGCTGGGCAATCAAACATGCCATAGCTTATGCTAGTCCTTGTGGACACCCAATCTTTGCCACTAAGTTATAGGACCACGCCTAAGGGTCCCTGCGTCTTATGACTCAGAAAAGTCAAACCAGTGTCAATAGTACGATTTAGGGACAAATTTTTATTGGTCAGTCTGGTAAAGCCTAGTCTTACCAATACGGTTTAAGCCTTTGGGTCTATACTTTACAATGGGAGGCAAATTTTAGACTTAAATTATTATTGTGGATTTTAGCAAGTTTAAGTGAATAACTGTCAAATGGATTCCTCTATTGAAAATTCCCAATAAGGAGGGTGGAGCGAACTCTCTTAAATACCTTTACCTCTTAGGCTCTTATTGCCTTGGTGACATGAATAAATAATAGATCCTCCAAATTAGTCCAACACTTTAAATATGCTTTAAGGTAAGTTTTGAGTAAATGATTATCTAGATGTCTTCACAGCTTTTCCTATTGGTTATAAAAAGTTAGTGAGTGAAGGAAGACACCAAATCATTATCTAACTCTAGTAATACCTTTGGTTAAATTAACTTTAGTTTGGAAAGTTTTATTAACACCTTGGTCCCACCCCACTTGTATCTTTTATAATGTCTTTTATTATAAACAAGTGATTTATATTTATTAGCCTTAAAGGTAATAAATCTTTAAGTTCATCACGTAATAATTACTTAGCTAAGAGATAAGTAATACACTCTCTATTTCCTTAGAAAGTCTCTACATGCTTGCACCTGAAAATAATCATGTCAATTCTAATCATACATAGAATCATCAAGCATATAGTTTTAATATGTTGGAATTCTTTTGGGCATTAAATAACTTTGATTAATATTTAATTATGATATTGCATTTTTTTTATTCAAATAAATTTACTATTCACATTTTGTTTTACAGATGCATGAACTTTAAATGCAATTTCACAATTCAAATCTTAACCAAATCATGCAAAAATTATGCCTAAAATTAAGATCAGGGTGTTAGATTTCCAACAAGCTTTTACACACCCAATTGCGAGTTCAAATGAGAGAGACCTAATAAAAACAAAAACGGCGCGCTGATACCACTGTTTGGAAGCGTCCGCGAGTGCGCAGCAGAAAATCAAGAAGAAATTATGATGCTGCTATCCCCTTGCCCAAAACCTATTTTTTTATTATTCTACAACTCTAGGCATGTTACTATATATTCTAAGCATAAAAACTTATAAAACATGCAAAGAACATAAACCTAAATATGCTAACTATCATAAGAACTCTAATTAAAATAAAGAAAGAAAAAGACTTACTTGAACCGAAGACTCCTCCAGTCCTCCCTCCAATCTTCAAGCTTTTCTCAAATTCAGCAAGCTCTTCCACGTTCCAAAGAGCCACGAAAGTGTGTGGCCTCCAAAGGTGCACACACCAAAGCCAAAACTCAACGGCAAGACTACGCCTTGAGTGCACGTGTATTTTGTCTTTGGTGCTACCCTAGGCAAATACCTCAAAACTTTTAACTCGAGGTTCCTCTAGTCAATTAGACTTAAGGATCCTCAGATTCAGTGGCTTATTCTTAAAATTTAGAGTTGCTCACTTATATAAACCCAAGATATGAAAGGTTTGGTGCAAAAATTGTAACGAATTCTTTGGGTTATATAGGTGCTCCAAAGACAACAAAATTAATTAAGAATCCGATGTGGGATAAATGATAATTTAATCTTAGCCATTGGATCTTAATTTAGTTTTTTTAATGAGATTATAAAACCCTAATAGGAGTTTGGGCTGAATTGGAATTCAAAACAAATAACAATTTTTTTTTTTTACTATTCACGTTTATTTATTTATTTCTTCCAATTCCCAAAGTGCCCCTATCGTCATTCACCAATCCCTAAGCCACTATGGAACCTCATAAATGATATGTTGAATAATTAAACACATTGAATCATTTATAAACAATTCCTACAGTAATCATATATGCTATTAAATTTGTATTATGCACTGTGAACCATTGATTTCGATTTTGTTGTGTGTGACCTTTTGGGTTCCCCCCAAGTTGGACATGAAATCAACCGTGATAATTTAATCAAACATAAATTATCCTCCAATCAGATGGTCGTTCGATTTAATGACAAAGGTTGACATCTAGCAACATGCCAAGGCCCCCAAATGAGAAGGGAAGATATATACCCATTTTATATCCGATTTACATATGATACGGTCCCTTGCCTCATTGTATCCCCACCGTTTGACTCAGGGTATGGAAACTGTCTACCCATATAGTCAAATTTATGATGTTGATAGTGTTATGAATCATGCTAACCCAAGAATCTCACATGAATCTTCCGATGCGGCCACAGTCTCATGCACTGATCACACATATCAACCCGCGAACGGGAATACTACTTTTTAAAGAAAATATTATCCGAGAGAGTGGCGATTCTCTGTTGTATATTTACAAACTTCATGTGTTTCAACAAATGACCCAATCATACCCTTATGACCAGGGCAAGGAGAATGTCAAAGTTATTTGATCCAAACATAAGATTGTAAAGACCTCAAGTCTAAGGGCTAGTTATACAATCGATACATGAAAGTTCTCACAGACACATGGGATAAACACTCCATGTGAAAACTTTCGGCGGTCAGTTCGATGGACATGAGCAACTCATGCATCCATGTGATACACCAAGCGGACAGATCTCCGCTAGTAGCCTATGAGATCGGCTACCCCACTTAAGGGCGGATCATATCATCATGCTAGTCTCTCCGCTTTGTGAACGCCCAAATTATTCATAAAACTATGACTAGGAACGTTTAAGAGTAATGATTCTCATAAGGCGTGGAAGCCATCATTTTATTAATCCAAAGGCTTTATTACTGTGTTTGATGATTCATATAAGTTATGTAAGACACATATAATAAAGATTGCCATTTTATTAATTAATGAAAATATTACAAATACATGTACATATAGCCCATCCACAAGTTGGGTATAGGGCATATCCATAACAGTCATCCTTTTTTTTTCACTAGTTTCAACCCATATCTTCCGAGTTTCTACCAAGTTGGCCATAACATTAGTCAGGTTTCGTAGTTTTTCTGCCATTTTGTTCATGGTTGTTTCCAATTGGTCTATTCGGGAATCATCGATACTGTTCATTTTATAGTCTATTAGCTATCTTTTAATTAATTTTCCATACTCTCTAACCCAATAGGCCACTATGATGGCTGCATCATAAAGTGTTGGCATGATGCATGTATACATGCGATGCACGATATGCATGATCAATCAACATATATCCTTCGAACCCTATTTCTCTCCCATACGTGGTAAGTACATATATGCCTTGGTTTGGCTTAGTTTATGCACCAACGGGGGGTACATAAATTCATTCTCTCCTATGCTAAAGGTAAACCTTGGCTAATTTGATTCCGTTTTATCGTTAAAAGACAAAGGCTGATCATTTACAAAAATGACTAAGCCTAATATGGGGATCATGCTATTATCTGAAAATGATGGATAATAATCTCGGTTATTTTGGGTTGGACTTAAAAATGTTGAAGAATATCCAAATGGGCAAAATAAGGTGTACTATTTCTGGATGAAAGCTAGTTTGAAGAATATCCAACTTTTGGATCCTAACTAAATATTTTTTAGACCAATGAGGTTTGTATATAAGGTGGCCCATTATCATTTCAAAATATTTGACCCAATTATCATTAAAATGAAAACTTGGCTCAGTTAAAAAGTTCTAACAAGTTTTACATCTAATAGAAAAAAGTTCAAACAACTTCAAATGATTAAGGTGCTTTTATTGGATAACATATATGGGATTAAAAGGGCAAGGTTTAGGCTCTTATCGGTGAATGATTTCCCACAATTATGTCTCCATACTGAAGGGTCCAATAGACCAAGTGAATGCACCATTTATACTTAAGAACATGAATGGTTACCCACAACTAGGTCTCCCTAGTCAAAGATTCTATCGACCAAGAAAAAGCACATTTATGCTCAAGGGTAGATGCTAATAAGTGAAGGTTATCATCACATACCAATCCACCGCCTTGAGAGAAAGGGATTTCTCGATATCCAATACAATCATGGTTAAAAAAGGTATGTAAAAGATAAAGACATTGTTCTTCGCAATCTCGCCATAAATAATACAAGGTATTTTTTCGGGGCCAATTCTTTATCCCCAATGGAGTCGCCATATATAAGAGTGAAGCATATACTTATGAAATCGGCGATCACTACACCATTATGCTCGTACCCTGTAAAGAGTACAAATAGTCTCGCCAGAGATTAACCAGAGATTAAGGGAGCCGCCACCCAGTATGAGACACTAGGAATGATTTAAGGCCACACTATACCCCTCGAAAGGTCCGACCTTAAACTTGTATGGGTTCAAAATGGTCACTTACTGATGCTAGTGTAATATTTACATTTAAAAGAGGTATCCCTACATTTTACAATGCAATTTCACAGACAAAAGTGATTTAAAGTAACACAAAAGTGCAAGCATGAATTATAAAGATAATAAATAAATAAAATGTCAATATGATATAACAAATTTTTTTTAAAAATTAATGGAATAGTTATGGGCAAATACCAGGTGGGTCTAGCCTTATAGAGGCTTGGCCGAACATTTCTCAAGGTTAGTCGTACATAAAATTCAATTCACATGTCCAGCCGAACTTGGTAAGAGTTTAGCCAGATACATTGTGTAAACAAGAAGCATATAAACACATGCCAATGATAAAAAAACAAATATAAATACAGTGAACATGCTTTTTTGATACATTCATAACAAAATGACCATCCCTAGTGGTACGTGGTATTGTATCCCCAATGTAAACCATGTTCCCGTCCATTTGGAATAGGCTATGGAACTTACGTATGGGTTTCCATACTATATACCACAGATTCATACGACCAGATATGAAACATGTCTGGCCGGTTATAAGACAAATCCATCCGATTTTATTTCACAAATCATGCAGTAGTTAGATCATGCATATTAATCATATTTAAATAGTAAACTAAGCACTTGTGTATAATCAACTAACACAATATAATAAAGTAACTAAACATGCATAATGTAATAATAATAAGTGAATGATAAAAATAACTAAGCATGTAGTGAATCTATAGAAAACATTGAGTCGGCCAAATATATTTATATCTGGCTGGATGTATATGTATGTCCAACCAGACATTAAGATGGAGATGTTGTGTCAAAAAAGAAACTCCAAAGCGCATATATATTTAAGAATGGTGCCCTTAGGTCGTACCTTTTCCGTACATTATGGTTCTGAAGACACCACTGATTGTTGGTTTCTTGTTGGATTCGCACCAGGAAATATGAAACTCCTAGGATAAGTTTTGTGACTCACACTCTTTAGGATAGGTATTGTTACTCATGCTATTTCTTTATTTTTCTGGGGTTTTTAGTATTTGCTTTGAGGTTTTTGAAGGTGGATTCCAACCAGCCCCTTTTTGTGAAGGTGGAGGCACTTTTTATATTGCAAGGGAAGGGTTTGAACATGGAAAATGGGAGCATAATCCATCCATTCTCTATTGTCTATCTCGGGTGATTGTCACTCTTTCTACAGTTACAAATCGAACCATTTCGAGTTGGATTTAGGGTTTGAGATACATATTGGGTTGGACATAACTAAGCCTGTGATATCAGCTGTTTGAATTTACATCTGGGTAGACCAATTATCACATGTACGGTCGGATATGTAATTTGAATTATATGTCTGGCCGACCATAATCAGATCTCATAACATTAATAACTGACAATCCGCTCGTTCAAGGATATTGGTGTCATGTCCGACCGGATGTAGGGTTTTCAGCGTACATTTGGTCAGATTTACTAATTAGAAAGAAGATAGGTCGGACTTAGGTGGTGTCCAGCTAGCTTTAGGCTATACTCTGCGTTTCCTCTCTTCTTGGCATTCATCCTTATAAATCCCCAATTTTCAGAGGATTTCACCGTAAGAGACTCATCATCTCGTTATGCATAAAAAATACATTGTTTATAGAAGGCCCATAGTCAAGGTTGCTCAATTAATGGAGGGCATAGTGTACACGGCTCTCAACAGGCCTTTATCTCTATTTGGGCGTATCTGAATCCTCTAGTGCGAAATTGGGGCCCCGTGCAGTGGAAATTGATAAAACCAGTAGATATAGAGTTTGGATATATATATATATATATATGTATATATATTTAAATAATTAAATGGGATACTATATTCCTTACGAGTTCGTAGGAAAACATTGGGGAAGAATCGGTGTTCAGAAGCTCAAAAACGGGAAAAAACTAGTTTCAAAGTCAACGTGGGCATTTGAAGCTGAAATTTTTTTTCCTTATTGTATCAGCTCTCTGGAACACTTCCAATCTTTTTCAAATAATTTCAAACCCCCAAAATCTAATTTTTAACATAAAAACCAATATCAATATATATTAAAGAACAAAATCATGTTTTTCAAACTATGAAATATTTTTAAAAAACATAAATTTATTTAAAATACATATATTTTTAAATTTGAATCTAAAATACAAACCAAACAAGAATCCTATAAAGAAGTAACCCTTGAATAATTTTATATCTCATAAAGGTGGTCAAGTGATTGTGGAATGGTAGCCATAGTTCTAAACTATTTATCTATAGTTGAAAAGTCCAATTTTTGTGTTTTATATCCAACATAGACAAAACTTATCCCAATCACTACCAAATTGTGTTTATATGTTTCTTAAGCATCTATACCCAAATCCTTAACCTCATTTCAACTTTAAGCTACGTTATTATGCATCAAATACATAATACATCATCATGTGATTCACGAATGATATCAACTCATTAATGAAAACATAGCTTACTAGAAAACATCAAACTTACATAGCAAGCTTGGATGAAAGATCAAATCTTTAAAGTTGAAAATTGTAAGGAACTTGAAAGCATCTCTCACAATTATTTTCCTTAGGTTAAGACTTATTCATCAAAACTGTCTAAGCTTATCTTTTATGATTAAACTTTTAATTTTTAACTAATAAAAATTTTAATCAACTTTTTGATGGGCTTAATTAAATTGTCTTAATATGCATATTAGGTGTAATCTTATCACTTTGTCTACCAACTTGATTAATCAAAATAAATCAAGTAAAATATACCTATTATCTCATATTTTATAATTACTAAAATACCCTCAAATTGTAAAGATATTTATGAAATTACAACAATGCCATTATGTGATAATTTATTTAAGTAGTAAATAAATTTAGATTCATCTAATCGATCCAGTAAATAATTAATGTTATCTAAAATACTTAATTATTTTGATTGATAATTATAATATCAAATATTAATTATTATCAAATATATTTGGCTACTCGAGTGCTCAAAGAGTACATTTCATATTGTGGGACTCTCTAAGTTCAAACACTTTCGTCATATGACCCTAGCTCATATTTACGCAATTCCGCTGTTGGACAATTATTACCCATATCGTCACTATTTGTACAGATCATGGTGTTATTGTACAAATTAACTATGTGACAAAGGAGATTGCACTCTTATCATTTGTGATTAGATCACCAATATATATAAATTATAGGAGGTCTTTATAATTTGTTCCAGGATTGAGAATGATATGGGACAATATCAGTGCACGAATGATAAATCATTAAATATCCCTAGTCAGAGTATTATCGAGATTGGACATCGATAAATACGTAAAAGACTAGTATTACACTTGTGCGCGTTGTGAGGGCACAACGCCATAGTTCTCATATATTTGGGTATATGATACTCATGCAAGTGTAATAGGAGGTTGTGTTTTACTGATGGTACGGGAAACAGCTTCGCTCTGGATAGACCCTATCAGAATTTCATTGGTAGTATGACTATGTGTCTATGGAAGTCCGAAATCTTGGTAGGTGTATTTGGTCTTAAACTGAGACTTGCACCGCTAATACTAGCGACAATCAATATACTTTGGTTTTGGTCGTCCAGGGCTTTAACTGGTTTCTGTGTACGCCTCTTCTGGGTATATCGAGAATCGTAGTATGTTGGGTGTGATGTCAAGCCGGAAGTGTCACTCCAGTCATATGGAGATGATAGTCACGTAGGATACGGTACTAGTTCTCTTATGTACTGCAGTCATCGGGATAAAATGACAAGTTCAGGTTTATCCGATTATGGAGAATAGTTACCAGACATCCGACATGTGCTTTATACGGGGCAGACACAATTCCAGCCCCAGGCCTAGCACGTGATCATCCGATACTGGATCGACATACACAATACTGCGTATACTGCGCCTGATATAGATCACTATATTCCTGTAAGGATATTTCTAGAGAATTGGGTAGGCATGGCTCTTTGCTAGAAGCCAACCTTGTATTGTAAATCGGTAAAACATAGTACTTGGTACTTACGTGTTCGGATAGTCCGACGACCGAATTTCTTGCCAACATATCCGGGGATCTCATGGGTCGCTTCCCGAAGATTCACCGATGACGTATGACTCGCACTTTATTAATCTGGGATTAATTAGATGAGAGAGAAAATTAATCTGGGATTAATTGCGGAGATATTTTATCTAGGATAAAATATTATTAAAGAGAGAGAACGATTAATTTCGAATTAATCGATAAATTAATATATTCGATATATTAAACGAAATTGGATTTCGACGCGGAATTAAAATTAGATTTTAATTCGGGCGAACGAGTTAATTTAGAATTAATTCGTTAGCAACATGAATAGTGATTTCGCTAGGCATAATCATTTAATTACGTCGCAACGGAAAATTCATTAATTTGGAATTAGCAAATCCGAGCCCGGGATTGTTTGTGAGCGCATTCGCATTTCGAATTCGAGTGCGGCACGCAAGTCAAATCAATCGTCAAATCATTAGTCGCATCAAGCGTCAAATCATCAGTCACTTTGAGTGATGTGACAACTTTTCACTAGATTGATTGAGTGATGTGACTTGATGTAAGTTGTTGAAAAGGTTTTTCAAAGCTTGATTGACATTTAATATATTTTATATATTTGGTATATGTTTTGATTTTTGAAATCAATCAATTGATTATTGTAAATCAATTTAAAAGTGTGTTGGATACACCTTTTTGGAAACAACTTAACACTCATCTCTCTCTCCCTTTTGACACACGGTTTTGGAGCCAATTTCTTCTCCCTATCTCTCTTGGCAAAATAGCCCATCTTCTTCTGTTTTCTGGTTCACCGAAAATGGCAAGAAGGAACTATGGAATTTTGTGGAAAAATTCCTAAGTACTAGCCCACTATAGGAGACATACAAAGGTGATAAGGAACTCACTTCATGAGATAGGAGTCAACACAAGCTTGGAGCTTGCTTGGAGGACCAGCCATGGCCGATTCTTGGAGAAGGAAAACCAGTCACTGCCGATTCTTAAAGAGGCCAAACCAGTCACTACCGTGAGCTATATGAGGACATAAATCAAATTTTTGTTCGTCACCACATCGTCTGAACCGATCCTTGTGAGTATTTCGCACCTCATTTGATTGTATTCACATGTATTTTCATTGTTTGATTCGATCTTGGGAAGCTTAGAGAAACCCAATAATGGTATCAAGAGCAAGGTTGAGCATGAAAATATTTTAGGGCTAAAATTGGGTAAAATGAATTTGATCATGATTTAATGAAATTGGATGATTTAATATGTTTAAATGTTGTTGAATTGAAGATTGACTGTATCAATTTCAAGAAATTTTGTTTGGAACAATTTTCCCCAATTTTGGAAGGCTTGGCCGAAAATGTCACTATGCCCTAATGTCTTGGAATTTTGATTTTTGATCATTGGATGTGTTGGAAATCATTTGGAGATTTTGATTTAATGTTGATTTGGATTCAATTGGATTGGATTTAAAATTGGACATGAAAATCCCCTTTGGCCGAGACTAATATAGCATGATTGGGTTTGATTTTTTGATCAAAATGTGTTTGACACTAATTGATGTAATTGAGCATGATTAATTAGGCTAATTGGTGTTTTGGAAATGTTAATTGGGTAATTAATTGTGTTATACACTTTGTGTAATTCAATTGGGAATTTGGAATTTGGTAATTTAATTATTTGGGCCTATTTGTTAAAATTGGGTTTGAAAGTTGCAATTGGGCTTATTGGGCTTGGTTGTACCAAGTTGGGTTTAGGCTAAATTGGTTGGATCCAATTGGGCCCAAAACCGCTTCCAAAAAGTCCAAATGCGACTAATGGATCTTAATTATTTAATTAGGCCTAATGGGCCTAAATTGATTTATGGGCTTATGGGGCAACTCCCGGATTGGACTTTGGTTATTGGGTTTGACCTGAGTTGACCAAAAGTCCGCCTTAAGAAATTAATTAAAATCCCATTGGACTTTAATTAAATTGACGTTGGATGTTAATCGGGCTTTGAGACCCGTAACGATTAAATTTGGAATTTAAGTCGTAAAAGTTCATTAATAAAGTGTAGTATTTAATTTGGAATTAAATAGAGAATTAGTATTAAATACTAATTGAATTGGATTTAATTATGTAGTTTAATTTAATTCGAGAATTCGTACTTTGAGTACTTATTCGCAAAAACGAGTTTGACTCGCGCAAAATCAAATCATTGTTTGAACATTTGATGGTCACTAATTATCAGATTAATTAATTTGATTAGATTGATTGATAACATGCTTGTGTGAATACATGGTTGCGATGCATTAATAATGTATATCAGATGGATGTTAGAAGGGTGGGACAGTTTTAGAAATTCTTGTAATAAATCTGATTTATTAATTGGACCTGCGTGTCCAGCCTTATTACCTCATTTCCCATTGCATTTCTCTTCTCACCTATTCCCCTCAATGTAAATGAGGTTCTTTAGAAGTGTAGTGTAACGAGTAGAAGTAATACTTGTGCTAGCAGGAGAGGAAATGGAGAGATTTGATCTAGGATCAATGTGTAAAGTATCCATCCGCATATCATTATAATTTATTTATACGCGCTTTATTATGTGTTTAGAATGCATGTTTAAGGGTGTATATGATGATGAGACCTTAACAAAGATAATAAATGTGTTGCCAAATTGCACTCGAAAAACCCTCACAAATATTAAGCGTTTTTCCTTCCATTGAGTGATTCTTACTCAAGATCTAAGACTGGAATTGGTTTGTTGGCCAAAGTCAAGACCTTTGTCCGTCGAGGATGTGTTTGAATCACAAAGGCTTTGTTCCATATTGGTGTCTTGTCCAAGTTGTGGTTTGTTGGCCAAAGTCAAGACCACTTCTTGTCCATCGACATTGATTACGAAGCTTTCCATAGTCAATGGGTCACGCTTAACTGGGATCACTAAGCTTGTTGTGCCAAAGCCAAGGCTTAGTTGATTCAGAGGAAAAAGGTTAGGTAATATATTGGATATATTGGCATATAGAAGATTATGTTTGGGACTTGGATGTCCCCCTACTGGATCTAGGAATGGATCAGATCAAATTGATCTTAGAGATCTACCTAGTTAATTATCATACCATTTGTTGGCCAAAGTCAAGATTGTGTGACATTTAACGGGATCCTGGCCGCTAGGAAACATGGTTTCCTGAGTACTCGACAGAGGGTTAGAGGCTGGTTGTTGAAAATAGTGGGAGGCAAGAATTGAATTTGCAATATTCGTTTAATTACTTGCCATACGCGCTCAAACAAATATCATTCGTCAAATGAATTAAATGTTAGTTGGAGTAATATTTAAATGTTGTTTTAATTAATAGTTTGACTATATTCAAACAATTTAATTTATAGTTGATTAAATAGTTGGACTATTATAATCATTATAATAAATAATATAGTACTAAATCGTTGATTAAATAGTTGGACTATTAAAATCAAGATAAAATTGAAAGATTGACATTTAAAACATAATCCAAGGGAAAATGTATTTAAATGCTTTAATTTTTCAAATTGGAATAAAGTTTCAGGATGGTCCTGGAAACTAATAAAGTTACTTTATTTGATAAAATAACAAATTAGGCCTAAGCCCGGACTTAAGCAAATAGTAGAGCATGATCTTTGGAAGATTCATGTGATGATAACTTTAGTGCTTAATCCATTTTCTTACAGAATAAACTCCTTAATTTCTTTATCAGAACTAAGGGTTAGATCCTTAAAATATGATATTGAAATTGAAGGATCTTCATAGATCTATTCAAAGATTTTAGAAGTATCAAATTGCAATAATAAACTATTGGAGAGTTAATGACTATTCTCAAGGAGACAAAGACAAAATTTGCAATAGGCAAATAGCGCAAGGCACACCTTACTTCGATATTCTAGTCAGCCAAGGCTAGGCCAAAGGCTTCTGGGGTGTTGAAATAGGAAAAGTCAAAATCATTATAATCTTCTGGGAAGATAAATGACATATCCCAAAATGTCTGCCTAAAGTGTGGCAAACGGGATTGCGGAAGCGTGACTGTCGTTTTGACAAAGCAAACATGAAGGAACTGAAGACGGGGCAAGGCTCTGACTTCAGATATGATTGTCATAATTATGTTCATAACTAGTATTGAAATTGGATTTTAAATACTTAGTATGATAAATAAATATGTATTGATGTTCAGAATCTGCTATGAGCATAATACTGACTTCAATATAGATTTATTTGCGAATCGAAAACGGGATGAAAGTCGCTGTTTTGACCGTAGATACCTGAATTTAGGGACTACCCTCAGGTATGTACTTAAATTAGGAAACTGTTGTAATGTAACTAGTTTGACTAGAAACATTATCTCTATATCAGTGTTTAATCCGTTGCGGATTTACCTTTATATTCTAGAACACTAAAGTGTTTTATTATATAAAGATGATATTGAGATAAACACATTAGATATGGATAACATAATTTAAATTTTGAATATAAATAAATCTCAAACATATAATATGACAAACTAATAGCTCGAACTGATTTGATCAGAAGAAACTAATTTGCGGCATTGTTGTCTGGGACACAATTAAACAAGAATCGTATATCCACACTTTCAAAGAGTGGGTACTAGGACATATTTGATTCTATTCAAATCAAGTCTACGAATCTAGTATATTGGGCAAAGTGCCTAAAACACTATTTACATGGTAAACGTGTAAATGCCACCGATCTGTAAGCCCTAATTCATAGTGAAGCCAGTGGGCCCATGTCTAGCTAGGCTAGATGTGGATATGAATATTTTGTGACCTTTATGGATGTGGCATCGCGTTATGGTTTTGTGTCTCTTTTGAAACACAAATCGGAAAGTTTTACAGTTTCGACACGAAATAGACAAACAGATCAGCTAAAGTATTAAAGTGTCACGGTAAGACTGTAATGGAAATTACTTAAGCAATAAGTTTCTCAAATACTTGAGAAACTTACAGTATTCTTTCAATGAGGACTCCTCCCGGAACACGTCATTTAGACGGTTTGTCCGAACAATGTAACCGAATTTTGTTGGACATGATAAAGGTTAATCTTGAGTCGCTCTAAGCTACCATTTCCTTCAAAGGATAAGCAATAACAATACATAACTTATTTTGAATAAGGTTCCATAAAAATCTACTTGACAGATTTCATATTAGATATGAACAGGAAAGAAACCTGGTTTTCTCATTCCTGATAATTTGGGAATGCTAGGCATATGTTTGGATGATACCAAACTAAAACCCAAAATTGGATAAGTGCCAAATTGTAGGTTATCGTAGGGATACCAAAGTATAGTACTTATACAACTCACAAGAGAACAATTTAATTGTTGCTCACCATGTTTTTCCTAAGAGGAATACCGATATGCAGTGGTAAGTGGGAGGAAAGTAAAACTCGATGAAAATCGGAGTAATACTATTCCAGGCACCGATCCTTAATGGAACACATATAGTTCATCAAGGATGAAACTATACCAGTAATCTTCATATACACAAGAATCGCGTATGTCGGAAAGGGTTAGAAAATAACCTGGGGGTATGGGTTTCTGATCTCACCTCATAAAGATGTCAATCTTATTGAGGAACACAAACCGACCACGTATGAGGAAGTGATACAATGTATCGACTCCCTATTATGGAAAAGTGCCATGAGACCGAAATGGATTCCATGTATATCAATCAGTTTGGATACTAGTTGATGTACCACAAGGCATTGTGCCTATTGGTACTTATAAGTCTTCAAAGAAGACATACATGGATGGCAACATACCAATATATAAAGCTAGGCTTTTAAAGGAAAGGTATCGTTATCAATATTGTGTCGAGTACGATGAAACCTTTTACCTGTTGCCACGGTAAATCCATTTGGATAATGCTTGCTGATGATGCATGTTTCATTTATGAAATATGACAGCTGAACGGGAAAATCGCTTTCCTGAAAAGGAAACCTTTTGGAGGATGTTTATAGCATCATGTCGTTTTATCGTACCCAAAACTAGCAAACAAGTTTACAGGTTATTCGATCCATGTCTGGATTGAAGCAATCATTTGGTTCTCGGAATTGTCGTTTTGATGTAATCATAATGTTTTATGATTTAATTCAAAAACGAAATGATTCTTGTGTATATAAGAGGATTAGTGGGAGCGCACTGACAATAAATGTCCTATAACTAATGATAATATACATAATTTCTTGGAAATGATATTCCCAAAATATCTATTGGTGAAAGCTTGGCTTTCAGAAAACTCTCCGAGAACTCGTACATTGAAAAATGTACGTGACCTGGTGTCTCATACGCTTTGAGCATATGGATTCACAATCAGGCCAATCCAAGTGATAGTCATTGGATTGATGTTAAGAACATCCTTTAGTATCTAAGAGATCTAAGGATGTTGTCTTATACTATTGAGATGGAGAACTTGAAGTGACTGGGATCACTGTAGCAAGTTTCCTAACCGACAAAGACGACTATAAGTCGTAACAACGGTACTATAAAATTTGAATAACGGAACAGTGAGCTGAAAATCTTCCAAGCAAGATACTGTTACAGAATAAACAACAAATGCGAGTTATTGCTACAACGGAGGCAGTAATAGAAGCCTTCTGGGTCTATACAATATCTAATTAGATTAGATATAGTTCTTTTAGTAGCTGAGTTAAGCTTCAGCGCAGGCTAAAGAATTAATGGTCTCATCAACGATCCAGATACATACTTCGATATTCATCTGATTCGTTCAGATCATACATCGTGGTGATGTGATGATCGTATAAATCGCATCAGACGATAATCATGAAAATCCGCTGACGAAAGCCTTTTCTCAACAATTTGAGCCGACCGTACATAGTTCGGGTGTTAGACACTCGAGTGACTGGATATAGGCCAAGTGGGAGATTGTTGGACAATTTTGACCCACAACATCACTATTTGTACAGATCATGGTGTTGTTGTACAAATTAACTATGTGACAAAGGAGATTGCACTCTTATCATTTGTGATTAGATCACCAAGATATATAAATGATAGGAGGTCCTTATGATTTGTTCCTGGATTTAGAATGATATGAGACAGTATCAGTCCACGAAGGATAAATCATTAAATATCCCTACTCAGAGTATTATCGAGATTGGACATCGATAAATATGTAAAAGACTATTATTACACTTGTGCACATTGTGAGGGCACAACGGCATAGTTCTCATATATTTAGGTATATGATACTCATGCAAGTGTAATAGGAGGTTGTGTTTTACCGATGGTACGGGAAACAGCTTCGCTCTGGATAGACCCCATCGGAATTCCATTGGTTGTATGACTATGTGTATATGGAAGTCCGAAATCAGGGTAGGTGTATTTGGACTTAACCTGAGACTTGCACCGCTAATACTTGCGACAATCAATATACTTTGGTTTTGGTCGTCCAGGGCTTTAACCGATTTCTGTGTACGCCTCTTCTAGGTATATCGAGAATCGTAGTGTGTTGGGTGTGATGTCAAGACGGAAGTGTCACTCCAGTCACATGGAGATGATGGTCACGTAGGATACGGTACTGGTTCTCTTATGTACTGCAGTCATCGGGATAAAATGACAAGGTCAGGTTTATCCGATTATAGAGACTAGTTACCAGACATCCGACATGTGCTAAAACGTAGTACTTGGTACTTACGTGTTCGGATAGTCCGACAACCGAATTTACTGCCAACATATCTGGGGATCTCATTGGTCACTTCCCGAAGATTCACCGATGACATATGACTCACACTTTATTAATCTGAGATTAATTAGATGAGAGAGAAAATTAACCTGGGATTAATTGTGATGATATTTTATATAGGATAAAATATTATTAAGGAGAGAGAACGATTAATTTGGAATTAAACGATAAATTAATATATTCGATATATTAAACGAAATTGGATTTCGACGCTGAATTAAAATTAGATTTTAATTCGGGCGAACGAGTTAATTTAGAATTAATTCGTTAGCAAAGTGAATAGTGATTTCGCTAGGCATAATCATTTAATTACGTCGCAACGGAAAATGTGTTAATTTGGAATTAGCGAATCCGAGCCCGGGATTGTTTGCGAGCGCATTCGCATTTCGAATTTGAGTGCAGTATGCAAGTCAAATCAAGCGTCAAATCATTAGTCGCATCAAGCGTCAAATCGTTAGTCACTTTGAGTGATTTGATAACTTGTCACTAGATTGATTGAGTGATGTGACTTGATGTAAGTTGTGGAAATTCTTTTTGAAAGCTTGATTGACATTTAATATATTTTATATATTTGGTATATGTTTTGATTTTTGAAATCAATTAATTGATTATTGTAAATCAATTTAAAAGTGTATTGGATGCACCTTTTTGGAAACAACTTAACACTCATCTCTCTCTCTCTTTTGACACACGGTTTTGGAGCTAATTTCTTCTCTCTCTCTCTCTCTCGGCAAAACAACCCATCTTCTTCTGTTTTCTGGTTCACTGAAAATGGCAATAAGGAACTATGGAATTTTGTGGCAAAATTCCTAAGTGCTAGCACACTCTAGGAGACATACAAAGGTAATAGGGAACTCACTTCATCAGCTATGAATCAACACAAGCTTGGAGCTTGCTTGGAGGGCCACCCATGGCTGATTCTTGGAGGAGGAAAACCAGTCACTGCCGATTCCTGGAAAGGCCAAACCAGTCACTGCCGTGAGCTATAGGAGGGCAGAAATCGAATTTTTGTTCGTCACCGCATCGTCTCAACCGATCCTTGTGAGTATTTCGCACCTCCTTTGATTGTATTCACATGTATTTTCATTGCTTGATTCGATCTTGGGAAGCTTAGAGAAACCCAACATCCGCCACCTCTAAAATTTCGAATAACACGAACGACCTTTCCGAACTATACAAGTCGAGGTCATCACATATGTTTAATAATCCTTCTGTCGTAGGCTATCCAAGTTGTGCTTAGGAAACATATATCATACTGTCAAGCTTAAAAGACGCACATCTCATATTGTCGACTTGTTCACGATTCTTTATAACTAATCAGAATATTATTTATGATATATATGCGATCAACCTTACGTGATCAGCCTTGGCCAAAGTCTGAAGAATCGTGACTAAAAAACGTGGATACCTAAACATCTTACGGTACACATACATGCCGACGGATCCTATATTGATACATATTTATTAACTAGTGCATCAGTCCATACCCAACAAACATCTATCGATTAGTCCATGAAAGGACTCTTACATATATGGCATCAAAGTATGGAGGATCACACACAAAATCAATATTATCCTATAATCAAAGGATCACATATGCTACTCAACTCGAGGAAATTCCTATTAACGCTGGTGTGTATTACCAACTGTTAGGAAATATCTATGTGTAATTCGGTATTCGCTCTAACGAATACCCACATGTCTATACGAGCTTCATTGCTCATGGTCTATTAGGTTAGACTATTGGAACTCCAATTACAATATACGACAAATGCTATTCTTCTAGGTTATAGGAATCAGACCTTATTCCAAAACCAATGACTATGAATATATATATTCTTTAATAATAGTTTATAATAGTAATACTATCTCAATGACTGCCCACATCTAGTGTCCAACATCATTGTGTGACTATTCTAATGTCAGTGTCATTCTCAGCATATATATATATATATATTAAATCAATATGCACTAAGAGATAATGACATAATAATAATATCATTAATAAATTGAAATGAAATTATAGTTATTTTATTAATAAATAATAAAATATAATGTACAATACATTATTCGGATTGGCGTTTAAAGCACCAACTCCAACAAACTCCCACTTGCTTAGTGCCAATTCAGATGGTATCGAAGTCCCATATCCTCCACATGTTTATCGAATAACTTTGGAGGTAATTCCCTAGTAAGCGAGTCTGCTATGTTATGTTGTCCTTGACTAATATGTCTTTTCGTTCGATAATTTCTCTAATCACGTAATATTTTCTTTCCATAATTTTAGATTTGGAATGCACTCTTGGATTTTTAGCCTGTGCAATGTATCCGCTATTATCACAGTAAAGTGGGATCATATCCGTAACATTTGGCATAATGCCTAGTTTTGTGATAATTTTTTTAATCTAAACAGCTTATTTAGTAGCTTCCGAAGGCGCTATAATTCCGCCTAAGTAATGGAATCAACTGTAGAGCCTTGTTTTGAAAATTGCCAACTAATTGCACTGCAATTAAGGGTAACCGGATCTCATTGGAAATAAGAGTTTGTACAAACCTTAAATTATAGTTCACGGCTGCCCAATGCTCATTATCTGGATCAGAATCATATCGGTTAATCATACTAATGCTGAAACTAATATCGGGTCTTGCAAATAACATAAGATACATAATGATTCCAATACAAGCAGGATATGGCAAGTTAGACATTCTAACTCTTTCTTCCTCAGTATGAGGAGCCATTTTCTTTTAAAGATGTATGTCGTATCAAATTGTTACATTTACTGCCTTGTAGTTCGTAAAACCATACATTTCTAATATTTTATCTCTGTACGTGGATTACGAAAACACTATAAGCTTCTTATCTCTATCCTGGTAGAGCCTTATACCCAGTATATAGGAAGCTTCACTGATGTCTTTTATGGAGAAATTCTTACAAAGGTAAGCTTTTACACTTTGCATCAATTATATATCATTCCCAAGGATAATGATATAATCTACATAAAATACAATGAATAATATCATGCTCCCACTAACTTTCTTGTAAATACTTGGTTCTTCCTTGTTCTTGACAAATCTAAATAATCTAATTATCTCATCAAAATGGTGATTCTAGTTCATGATGCCATTTTAAATCCATAAATGCACTTCTTAAGCTTATGAACCATGTTTGAAGTATCTATGGATGCGAAACCCTATAGTTGTTCCATATAGATATCCTCCTTGAGAAATCTATTTAGTTACTGGTGAAATAGTTTCCACCTTTCCATCGGGCTCACCCTTCATTTTATAAACCCATCTACAACCAATAGGTTAACTTATTCAAGAAGCTCAACCAAGTCCCAGACTTGATTGTTATGCATAGAATCCATTTCGATTTCATTGCTTCTTGCCATTTTCCTGAATCGATATCCAATATCATCTATTTATACGTGGTCGGATCCGTCTCCTCCAAGAGGATAATATCTAGGCTGCATCAGATGTCAAAAATAGTCTTTCTTGAAGCCTCGACACTCTACTCGACCTACATAGAACCTTATTGAAAATCCTTTACCTAGTTGGATCTCTGGTTTCATCTTAGGTTCCTCTAAGTTAGAATCGAACTCATCGAATTTAATCTTTCTATAATTCTCACTTTATCTCAAAAATTCATTTTCAAGAAATATGGCAAAACTAGCAATAAATATATTTCGTTGCTCAGAATCGTAGTATTGATATCCCAAAAGAATTTTCAAGATATCCAATGAATCTGAATATATACCCCATGTGTGCTAATTTATCTCACTGCGTGACTCTAACGTACGCGGGAAAACTCTGAATCTTAAAATATCTAAGCCTTGGATTTCTACAGTATCATATCTGATATGAGGTATAAAAAAATTTCGATAGAACTCTATTAAGTGTGTGAGCAACAATAAGTAAAGCATAACCCAAAGATAATATGGAAGATTTATATAGCTTATCATAGATCGCACCATATCCAATATAATACTATTTCTTCACATTGACACAACATTGTGTTAAGGAGTTCATGGTGGGATATATTAGGCATAAATCCTTTTTTCCCTCAAATAATATCTAAACTATTCACTCATGTATTCACCACCTTTATCTGATCGAAGGCACTTATTGAATTTCGAGGTTATTTTCAACTTCGTTTTGGAATATTTTTAACTTTCCAAATATTTTCGATTTATGTCTCCTCAAATAGACATAACCAAATGGTGACTTATCATTTATGAAAGTCATGAAATATGTAGAACCATCATGAGCAACATAATTTAATGGACCACACACATTATTGTCTGCTAGCTCTATTAATTCATTAGCACAGTGTCCTACACAAAGAAATGAGGCTTTTGCATTTTCCCTTGGATACATGATTCATAAATTGGAAAATGATCTAAGATAAGATCTTCAATTAAACCATCTTTAACCAATTTCGATAGACGTCTAACATCTATGTTGCCCAATCTCATATGCTATAATTCAGTATTATTTAATTCAGATTTTACTTTCCTTTATATTAAATACATCATGATTTGTTTCCAAATCATAATTATCGTTAAATAAAGAACATTCACATATTAAATAGTTGTCTTTATTATACAAACATAAAGTATCATCTTTAATGTTTATATTATATCTCTCTATATCCAATGCATGTAACAAGATAATCTGTCTAATTAGAGAGGGTATAAAATAATAGTAATGTAAAGCCATTTTAAATTTACTAGGGAGATCTAAAACAACTGCTCATATATCCTCGACATCCAAGGTATCGCCATTGCTAACTTTAAGATGGATCTCTCATCTGTTAATCATTCATTTAATACTTATGACTTGCATGGAGTTGCAAAGATGATTGTGACTACAATTGTCTAATACCCAATCATTATTTGCTTCTAAGGCTAAAAAAAAGTCAATAATAGGAAAAATAGAAAGCTTACCTTAGGGGTCATGTTTTTCCTTCCAAATCTGGACAATCACTCTTCTAATGTCCAGACTTCTTGCAATGTATACATGCATCATGAGCTACTATTGGTCTTGTAGTTTTATATTTTGTTGGTTTCTTGGAGTCTTTCTTCGCTATCTTATTCATTATAATTTTTATTTTGCTTCGACTTCTTAATAATCTTCGAAGAATTCATTCCACCCTGGAGATATAAAGTGGGATTCCTTTTCTTCAAATTTTGTTCCGTCGTACGCAACATATTATGAAGGTTTTCATAACTAGCTTACATCGAATGAATATGAATTTTCACATAAAGCCATCATATGTACCGGGTAAATAAGACAAAATTAGATTTTGGCCTAGCCTTTCTTCAATCATAATGACCCGTCCCTCTAAATATCAGATCTAGTCAATTATTTTCAAAACATGAGTGCTAGCTTATCCTTCATTCTTGAGGGAACCATGCAACAACTCCTTAGATCTCCGATATATTTCAATTTCTTTATTTACTTCGAACAACTCCTTGAGTGTTCTCATAATGCCCCAAGCATCAGGCTCATCTATGTATTGTCTGAGCAAATAAGGAACCATCGATCTTAAAATACAGGACTTCACCCACAAGTTACCGTCCTTCCATTTTTCAAATGTCTCATGCTCTTCGGGAGTGAAATCATGATCAATTTCGACAGGCAATGGATTGAGCATCGCATAATTGAATTGCTCTGACTCGAAGATAAGGGGGTGGTCATCTCCCATCAAAGTAGTTTTCAGCTCCATTCAATTTGTTAAAATTCAAAAGTCGTGCTAAAAGATTTATGGCTTCCATATGTAAAACAACAATAAACATTATCATAACATTTTCATATCAATATAAAATACCAATACAATTATGGATTTTAAATCTATTAGTGCCCTACTATTACTTTACGTAATTCTGTAATCTCATTGAACGAAAGAATAGAAATTCAATAATCAAACTTCATAGGACGAAGTGGACTTCATGGCATTTACTCCAGCCTCACAATAATGACAGTATTGGCCTTCATAAACTCATTAGCATACCTCATCAGTCAATCACATATATGTGATTCATAAATTTGGTCTTGAACCATTTCTCATTTTCATAATAATGGCAGTATTGGATTAAGACATGTTTTAGGTGTATACTTGTCAATATGCACTAATGAGCGTCGTAAATACACCTTCACAATAATGATGGTATTGGGCGACTATGTCAACTCATCACGCTATATCAAATATTTTACCAGATTGACCTATGTTCCAAGTATTAATGCCCTTACAATAATGACAATATTAGACTCGAGTAATAAGAACTCATTCATCTCAGTATTGATAAGACGAACCATCCAATAATGCTTCCATATTATTAATACTATCACTTAAAAGCAATCACCAAATCAATAAAGATTTATGACATCAAGTGATTAAATAACATGATTGGTGTAGACATTGCATTTTTACAGTAGCCCAATGATGAGCCTCGTATGGAGGCACTACTTGAAAAGTTACGGAAGTCGTGGGAAATAAATGCCGGATGGTAAAACCTCCAAAATTAACCCTTCATCAGATTCAGACTCACTAGCCCGCCCCAGATTCGCTCAGTCGGTTTCTGTTTCAAATCTTAGCCTCGGCCCAAAACCCCTACAACCCATGAAAGACAATCCATGCAGCACATGCCTAAGGCCCACACAAAGCCCACCATGCACGTCCAAGCGTTCCAAATAAAAAATCCCATGCAGAACACATGTCAAAATACCTCAAATCACCTTCCAATTTAACAAGATATGAAATCCCATCCTCACCAAATTTAGAGATTTTGTTCCCTAAATAAATTAAAAAAATATCTCCACATTTATTTGATTTGTTTCCATGATTGAAGATCCCTTGAAAACGTTATAAAAATGAGACTTGACCAAACCCTAGGGACACACTGTTTGGATGGCAAACACTTTTTCTTACACTTTTTCTACACACATTCACACGACAAGACAAACAACAACAAACCCTCTAACAAAGCAGCCACAAACTGACACACACAAGCAACAAAACCAAGCAGCCCTGATCGACACAAAACAAAGCAACAAAAGTAGCTCACCACCAACTCACACAACAAAACCAGCCCCCTAAGACTAACCAAATCCACGTGAAACCAATAGCCACAACAAAGAAACGAACAAAACCAGTAGCTGTTGGGAAGCGGCCGCGAGTGCGCAGTGAAAAAATAAATAATTAAAATTATGATGTCGCTTTCCCTTTGCCCAAGACCCATTTGTTTTGAATATTCTACAGGCATAGACAAGTTACTATATATTCTAAGCATAAAACTCATAAAACATGCAAAGAACAGAAACCTAAACAAGTTAACTATCATAAGAACTCTAAATAAAATAAAGAAAGAAAAAGACTTACTTGAACCAAAGACTCCTCCAGTCCTCCCTCCAATATACAAGCTTTTCTCGAACTCAGCAAGCTCTTCCACGTTCCAAAGAGCCACCCAAGTGTGTGGCCTCCAAAGATGCACACACCAAAGCCAAAACTCAACGGCAAGACTACGCCTTAAGTGCACATGTATTTTGCCGTTGGTGCTAGCCTAGGCAAATACCTCAAAACTTTTAACTAGAGGTTCCTATAATCAATAGGACTTACGGATCCTCTAAATCAGTGGCTTACTCTTAAACTTTAGAGTTGCTCACTTATATAAACCCAAGATATGAAAGGTTTGGTGTAAAAATTTGTGAAGAATTCTTTGGGTATATATAGTGCTCCAAAGACAACAAAATTAATTAAGAATCCGATGTGGGATAATATCCAATTTAATCTTCGCCATTGGATCTTAACTTAGTTGTTTAATGAGATTATAAGACCCTAATAAGAGTTTGGGCCGAAATGGAATTCAAAACAAATAAAAAAATTATATTAAATTTTTTTACTATTCACGTGTTACTATTCATGAGAATATTACAATTTTTAAATAAATTTATTCCAATTCCCAAAGTGCCCTTATCGTCATTAACGAATCCCAAAGCCACTATGGAACCTCATAAATGATCTGTTCAATAATTAAACACATTGAACCATTTATGAACAATTCCTACAACAATCATATATGCTGTTAAATATGTACTGTGCACTGTTAACCATTGATTTTGACTTTGTTGTGTGTGACCTTTTGGGTTCCTTTCAAGTTGGACA
Source organism: Zanthoxylum bungeanum (assembly GCA_019454045.1). NCBI lineage: Eukaryota > Viridiplantae > Streptophyta > Magnoliopsida > Sapindales > Rutaceae > Zanthoxylum > Zanthoxylum bungeanum. Next base: position 48,115 of record SKCR01050558.1, read on the forward strand.
TGAAATGAATAATGATAATTTAATCGAACATAAATTATCCTCCGATAAGATGGTCGTTCGATTTCATTGACCAAGGTTGACATCTATCAACATGCCAAGGCCCCCAAATGAGAAGGAAATATATATATACCCATTCTGTATGCGATTTACATATGATACGGTCCCTCGCCTCACTGTATGCACACCTATTGACCTAGGGTACGGAAAATGTCTACCCATATGGTCAAATGTATGATGTTGATAGTGTCATGAATCGTGCTAACCCAAGAATCTCACATGATTCTTCCACTGTGGCCACAGTCTCAAGTACTGATCACACATATCAACCTGCAAACTAGAATACTACTCTTATAAGAAAATATTATCCGAGAGAGTGGTGATTCTCTGTTCTATCTTTACAAACTTCATGTGTTTCAACAAATGACCCAATCATACCCTTATGACCAGATCTTTTGAATAGGGGAAGGATAATGTCAAAGTTATTTGATCCACACATAAGATTGTAAAGACCTCAAGTCTAAGGACTAGTCATATAATCGATACATGAAAGTTCTCCCAGACACATGGGATAAACACTTCATATGAAAACTTTCGGCAGTCAGTTCGATGGACACGAGCAACTCATGCATCCATGTGATACACCAAGTGGACAGATCTCCGCTAGTAGCCTATGAGATCGGCTACCCCACTAAAGGGCGAATCATATCATTATGATAGTCTCTCCGCTTTGTGAATGCCCAGATTATTCACAAAACTATGACTAGGAACATTTAAGAGTAATGATTCTAATAAGTCGTGGAAGACATCGTCTTATTACTCCAAGAGCTTTATTACAGTGTTGATGATTCATATAAGTTATGTAAGACACGTATAATAAATATTGCCATTTTATTAATTAATGAAAATATTACAAATACATGTACATATAGCCCATCCACAACTTGGGTATAGGGCATATCCCTAACAATCTCCCACTTGCACTATAGCCAACTAGTATGAATCTGGACACCATACTCTCGGGTGTGCCTATCATGCTTTTGTTGAGTCAGCCCTTTAGTCAGAGAATCTGCAAGATTATCTTCTGTGGGTATTTTCTCTATAATAACTTATTTTCTCTCAATAATCTCCCTGATGAGATGAAATCGCCCGAGTACATGGTTGGATTTTTGGTGGGACCTTGGTTTATTTGATTGAGCAATGGCGCCTATGTTGTCACAGTACATCGTGATGCCATTCTTTGTCGCAGGAAGAACTTCCAGTTCCGCGATGAACTTCTTTATCCAGACTGCTTCTTTAGCTGCCTCAGATGCTGTAATATACTCGGCTTCAGTGGTGGAGTCCCCTGTAGTTGACTGCTTTGACCTTTTCCAACTGACAGCACCGGCTCGCATCACAATAACCAATGACTTGTTAGACATTATGACCCATAGCGTCACTGTTTTGTAAATGATATGGTATTATTGTACAAAATTAACTATGTGATAATGAAATTGCCCTTTTGCCGTTTTGTAAAATTATTTACTTTAATAAATTAATGGCAAAAGTCCATATGATTAGTTCCGTATTGAGATGATATGAGACAGTATCAATATAAATAGGTTTAATCATTAAATATCCCTAGTCGGAGTATTATCGAGATCGGACATCGATAATGCGGAATAGACTAGTATTGCACTTGTGCGAGTTGTGATGGCACAACGGCATAGTTCTCATATATTTAAGTATTGGATACTTATGCAAGTGCGATAGGAGGTTGTGTTTTACCGATAGTACGGAAAACAGCTTCGCTCTGGACAGACCCCGCGGAATCTCATTGGTAGTATGTCTGCGTGTCTATGGGAGGCCGCATCAGGGTAGGTGTATATGGTCTTAACCTAAGACTTGCATCGCTAGTACTTGCGACAATCGGTAAACTTTGGTTGAGGTGGTTCGGGGCTTTAACCGGTTCTGTACGCCTCTTCTGGGTTTATCGAGAATCGTAGTGTACTGGATGTGATGTCAAGATGGAAGTATCACTTCAGACATATGGAGATGATGATCACGCAGGATACAGAACTAGTACTCTATAAAAGGTTGCAACCTCGGTGACAATATGACCAGGTCAGGATTGTCCGATTTAAAGAGACTAGTTGTTTGATATCCGATATATGTTTCGTACGGGGCAGACATTTCCAGCCCCAGGCCTAAGATGTGATCGTCCGATACTGGATCGATATACGCGATACTGCGGTATACTACGCGCTCGATAAAGATCTATATTCCAGTAAGAATATTTCTGGAGAATTGGGTAGGCATGGCGCTTTGCTAGAAGCCAACCTTGTCTTGTAAATCGGTAAAATGTAGTACGAGGTACGTACGTGTTTGGATTATCCAACGACCGTATTTACTGCCAACATATCCGGAGATCTCTTGGGTCGCTTCCTGAAGATTCACCTATGATGTTTGATTCGAACTTTATTAATCTTGGATTAATTACGGAGAAACTTTATCTTGGATAAAATGCCTTATTAGGAGAGAGAGAGAGATCGATTAATTTGGAATTAATCGATAAATAATATATTCGATATATTATTAAACGAAATTAGATTTCGATGCGGAATTAAAATCGATTTTAATTCGGCAAATGAATTAATTTAGAATTAATTCATTAGCGAACTGAATAGTATTCCGCAAGGCGTAATTATTTAATTCACGTCGCGACGGAAATTCGTTAATTCGGAATTAGCGAAACCGAGCCCGAAAGTGTTTACGGACACATTCGTATTTTGAATCGAGTGGTATCCGCAAATCGCATCGCGATATCTCATTACTTGATACGAATAGATGATGGATGTATCTAGTCACCTTTAAGGGATGATACATTGTCTCTAATCTCAAAGTAAGGTAATGATGGCAAATGATGAATTTTATTTTGGAGGGAAAACCTTTCACGGTTTTTGAAGGGTTTTTTGGATTAAAAATATTCATTTTTGTATTTGATATCATATTCTTTTATTTTTCATTTGGTCTCACACGGTTTTTAAAAAAAATTGAGAACAAAAAAAAAATAAAAGACATAACACTCTCTCCTCTCCTTCTTCTTCACGCAAGCCGTGAGCTTCATCCATGGCAGAAAATTGTTTTCTCCATTTTTGCTAGCACAACAAGGGATCAAAGGAGGTGATAGGAAACGCATTTGGTGCTTGGAGTACTAGAAGATTTGAGGCTTCTCACACTGTTGTTCTTGGCCGAAAACAGCCCAAGATTTGCCTTCTTCATCATTCTTGTTCTTGGCCGCATATCACCCACCTTGGAGGCTTAAGGATCCTCTTCACCATTTTCGTCACAAAGCTTTGTAAGTATGTTTCCCCGCCATCCTTCAAGCTTTGCATGTATGTTATTTGTATTTCTATGGCTTAATCTTTCTTTGGGACTAATTATAGAAACAACAATGGTATCATTGAGCCATGTTTAAGCATGAAATACATTAGGGTTAATTTGGGGAAAATTGATTGAAGCATGTTCTTGTGAAATTGGATGCTAAAGTATGCTTATATGTATGTTATATGATATATTACATGATCAATTTTAAGAAAAATGCATTGGATGATTTTTCCCCAAAGTGGTTGTCTTGGCCGAATGTGGAGGTGCTTCCATTGGTTTGAAATTTTTCATGCACAAGCTTATTGATGACTTAAGCATGATTACATGTATAATATATGATATAATACATGATCAATTTTGAGAAAAATGCATTGGATGATTTTTCTCCCCAAATGTTGCTTTGGCCGAATGTGAGGTACTTCCATTAAGTTGAATTTTTGCATGCACAAGTTCATTGGATGATTTGAGTGTGCTTAAATGTTTGTTATATGATGTGTTACATAATCAATTTTGAGAAAAATGTATTGGATATTTTTTCCCCAAAATTGATGCCTTGGCCGGATGTGTAGGTCATTTTATTGATTTGGAATTTTTCATGCACAAGTTATTAGATGACTTAAGCATGATTAAATGTATGATATTTGATGTAATACATGATCAATTTTGAGAAAAATGCATTGGATGATTTTTTCCCTAAAATTGATGCTTGACCGGAAATGGAGGTCTTTTCACTTTATTGAATTTTTGCTTTCAAGTTCATTAGATGACTTAAAATCAATACGGATAATAGATTAGTGATTCAATTGGATTGAAAAACAAATCGAACCGCAAAATCTCTCTCTTGGCCGAATACAACATGACATGTTAAAGGACTTGATTTTTTGTTCAATAAATGTTAGACAAGTGTTTTGAACAATTGATGATTAATAAATTAAATTGGTGTTTTTTGAAATATTTGGTTTAATGAATTAATCATACAATTACACTTTATCAATTGAATTTTAAAATTTGGAATATTAAAATTTGATTAGTGGGGACTTTTATGTTTAATTTGTTGGAGTTTAATCAAGTCCACAAGATCACAAACAATGCATAAAAATCACATATGAACACATCAAAGGAGGTGGCGGAATCAACTCACATTGAATTTCGGTTTTGATGTTTGAAGAACAAGGTGCGATTTTTGCTCCCTCCAAGTCACGGCAATGGCTTCCTTTGACAGTGGGCTGTGCGGTTTTGGGCGTGTAGATCTCCACCATTTTCGGCCATTGAAGACCACCATTGAAGCTCCAAGCTTCAAGCTTCCTTGCTCAAGATTTCGTTTCCCTATCACCTATATACAACTCAAGGTGTGCTAGCACTTGATTTTTGCCACAAAATCATTATCTTGCTTCTCCATTTTCGGCAGAAAACGCAACAAGAACAAGAAGAAGAACGGTCCAAGACCGTGAAGAAGAGAGAA
>SKCR01050559.1:0-38907 GCA_019454045.1 Zanthoxylum bungeanum
CTGAGGACTAGTCATATAATCAATATATGAAATTTCTCACAGACACATGAGATTAACACTTCATATGAAAAATTTCGGCGGTCAGTTCGATAGACACGAGCAACTTATGCATCCATGTGATACACCAAGCGGACGGATCTCCGCTAGTAGCCTATGAGATCGGCTACCCCACTTAAGGGGAGATTATATCATCATGCTAGTCTCTCCGCTTTGTGAACACCCAGATTATTCACAAAACTATGACTAGGAACATTTAAGAGTAATGATTCTCATAAGGCGTGGAAGCCATCGTCTTTTTACTCCAAGGGCTTTATCACAGCTTTGATGATTCATATGAGTTATGTAAGACACGTATAATAAAGATTGCCATTTTATTAATTAATGAAAATATTACAAATACATGTATATATAGCCCATCCACAAGTTGGGTATAGGGCATATCCCTAACAGCTTGCTTGCTTAAAAATTTTCTCAAGCTTGCCTTTTATAATGAAGCTTATACAATTATTATAATAAAATTTATAATCAACTTTTTGGTGCGCTTAATCTAATTTTTCAAAATATGTGTAATTAGGTGTGACTAATCACCTTTGTCTACCACTTTGATTTAGTCCAATTAAATCTAGACAAAGTTTAACCAATTGATTAGTTCATTGTCTACCACTTTGATTTAATCTAATTAAATCTAGACAGGGTTTAACCTATTGATTAGTTTATTGTCTATCACTTTGATCTAATCCAAAAAAATCATGTCAAATACATATATTGTTACATATTTTATAATTACCAAAATATCCTCCAATAATATAGATGTTTATGAAATTACAAGAAAACACTTGTGTGATTTTGGATTAATCTAATTAATTTAATTGGGTCAAAGTAAATAATTAATATTATCCAATAACACTTAATTATTTTAATTTATAATTAAAATATCAAATATCAAATATTTTCGGCTACCCAAGTGCTCAATGAGAACACTTCATACTGTGGGACTCTCTAAGTCCAGACACATTCGTCATATAAGCCTAGCTTATATGTATACAATTCGGCAACCTCCGAATTCACAAAAACACGAAAAACTTTTTTGAACTGTATATGTCGAGGTCATCACATATGTTTAACAATCCCTCTGTCGTAGGCTATCCGAAATGTCCTTAGGAAACATAGATTACACTGTCAAGTTTCTGCCGCACACATCTCATATTTTCGACATATCAACGATTCTTTACAACTAATGAGAACACCATTTCTAATATATGCGATCAACCTCACGTGATCGGCTTTGGCCAAAGTCCTAAGAATCGTGACTAACTCACATGGATACATAAACCCTTTGTGGTATGCATACGGGCCGACAGATCTTATCTTGATACACACTTGATTAATGAGCACATCCGTCCACACCAAACGAACCTTCTAGCGGTGGTACCATAAGAGTTTCTGACTATATGGCATCAAAATGTGGAGGATCAAACACAAAATCAATATTATCCTATAGTCAAAGGATCACATATGTTGCTCGACTCGAGGAGATTCATATTGACGATGGTGTTTACTTCCAACTATTAGTAATCATCTTTGATTCATTCAGTATTCGCTCCAACGAATTTCCACCTTTCTATACGAGCTCTCTTTGCTCATGGTATAGATGTTTATGAAATTACAAGAAAACACTTGTGTTATTTTAGATTAATCTAATTAATTCAATTGGGTCAAAGTAAATAATTAATATTATCCAATAACACTTAATTATTTTAATTTATAATTAAAATATAAAATATAAAATATTATCGGCTACCCAAGTGCTCAATGAGAACACTTCATACTGTGGGACTCTCTAAATCCAGACACATTCGTCATATAAGCCTGGCTTATATGTATACAATTCGGAAACCTCTGAATTCACAAAAACACGAAAAACCTTTCTGAACTGTACAAGTCGAGGTCATCACTTATGTTTAACAATCCCTCTGTCGTAGGCTATCCGAAATATCCTTAGGAAACATAGATTACACTGTCAAGTTTCCACCGCACACATCTCATATTTTCGATATATCAACGATTCTTTACAACTAATGAGAACACCATTTCTGATATATGCGATCAACCTCAGGTGATCGGCTTTGGCCAAAGTCCTAAGAATCGTGACTAACTCATATGGATACCTAAACCCTTTGTGGTATGCATACGGGCCGACAGATCTTATCTTGATACACACTTGATTAATGAGCACATCGGTCCACACCAAACGAACCTTCTAGCGGTCATACCATAAGAGTTTCTGACTATGTGGCATCAAAATATGGAGGATCAAACACAAAATCAATATTATCCTATATTCAAAGGATCACATATGCTACTCGACTCGAGGAGATTCATATTGAAGATGGTGTTTACTTCCAACTATTAGTAATCATCTTTGATTCATTTAGTATTCGTTCCAACGAATTTCCATATTTCTATACGAGCTCTCTTTGCTCATGGTACATCAAGTTAAACCATTTGAACTTTAATTTCAATATACGACAAGTACTAGTCTTATAGGTCATAAGAATTCTACCGTATTCTAAAATCAATGACTAGGAAAATTTACTTTACGAATAGTTTGTAATAGTAATACCTTCCCAATATCGGAAAATCTAGTGTCAAATATTACTACATGACTATTCTAAGGACGATGTCATTCTAAGTATATTTATACATCAAACTTATATGCATTATGAAATAAATTACTATTAACAGGGTTGAAATGAAAATATAGATATTTTATTAATAAATAATAAAATATATCGTACAATCCATTATTCGGATTGGTGCTCCAAACACCAACTCCATCAAACTCCCACTTGCTCACTGTCAATCCAGATGGTACCGAAGTCTCATCTCCTCCACATGTTTATCGAATAACTCAGGAGATAAGGCCTTAGTAAGCGGGTCTGCTATTTTTTTTTTTGGAATCGTTGAAAACCCCAAGCCAAACCACCCATTCCTGGCTTTAGCCGAGCAGGTAAGACCCCCGGATGTCCTAGGTTCTTAAAAAAAAACACATTCTCTGGACACCACCAAACCACGCCCCTTGGGGATGGGTCTACTATGTTGTCTTGTCCTTGAACCTTAAAGACAACTATAATTTTTGTTAAATAATCTCTCTAATAACATGATATTTTCTTTCCACGTGTTTAGACTTGGAATGTGCTCTTAGTTCATTAGCTTATGCAATGACTCCGCTATTATCACAATACAGTGGGATTGGATCCATAATACTAGGCATAATACCAAGTTCTCAGATAAAAGTTCTAATCTAAACAGCTTCTTTAGCGGCTTCCGAAGAATTTATAAATTCTGCCTTAGAGGTGGAATCAGCTGTTGAGCCTTGCTTTGAACATCGCCAACTAACCGCACCGCCATAAAGGGTAAATATATAGGCGGATGTAGAATTTCTATCATCCGAATCTCTTTGGAAGTCGGTGTCTATATAACCATTAACTTGTAGCTCATCTTCACTATAAATTAGAAACTTATCCTTAGTACCCTTAAGATATTTCAGGATATGTTTCACGGTTGTCCAATGATCATTACCCGAATCACATTGATATCGGCTAGTAAAACTAACGCCGAAACTGATATCTGGTCTTGTACATAGCATAACATACATAATGCTTCCAATACAAGATGCATATGGCAAGTTAGATATTCTATTTCTTTCTTTCTGAGTCTGAGGTGTTATTTTCTTCGAAAGATGTATGCCATATCAAAAAGATACATTTGCTGCCTTGCAGTTGGTAAAACTGTACATTTCTAACATTTTATCTATGTAAGTGGATTGCGACAACCCTATAAGCTTCCTTACTCTATCCCATTAGAGCCTTTTACCCAATATATATGAAGCTTCACCCATGTCTTTCTTGGAGAAGTTCTTGCAGATGTACACTTTCACATTTTGCATCAATCTTATATCATTCCCAATGATAAAGATATCATCTACATAAAAATAAAGGAATATTATCATGCTCTCACTAATTTTCATATAAACACATGGTTCTTCCTCGTTCTTAATGAATCTAGATAATCTAATTATCTCATCAAAATGATGATTCCAGCTTCGGGGTGCCTATTTAATTCCATAAATAGACTTATTGAGCTTACAAACCAAGTTTGAAGTCTCACATGATACGAAACCCTCCGGCTGTTCCATATAGATATCTCATTGATGAATCTATTTAGGAAAGCGGTTTTCACATCCATCTACCATATCTCATAATCGTGATATACAACAATGAAAAAAAGAATCCTAATGGATTTTAGCATGGCTATTAGTGAAAATATTTCCTCATAGTCAATCCCAGGACGTTGAGTGTAACCTTTCGCTATTATTCGGGTAAAAAAGAGGTTTTCAACTTTCCATTAGGCCCTCATATCCTTTTATAAACTCATTTACAATCAATAGGTTTAACCCTTTAAGAAGCTCGATCAAGTCATGGACTTGATTGTCATACATAGAATCTATTTCGTATTTCATGGCTTCCCACCATTTTCCCGAATCGATATCAAATATCGCCTGTTTATATGTAGTCGGATCTGGTTCCTCCAAGATGAGAATATAATGGCTCGCATCAGATGTTAAAAAGTGTCTATCATGAGGCTTTGATATTCTATTCGACTTACATAGAACATGTGTTGTAGATCCTTCACCTAATTAGATCTCTGGTTCTATCTAAGATTCCTTAATATTGGGATAAAACTCATCGAGTTCAATCTTTCTACAATTCCCACATTCTCTCAAAAATTTATTTTCAAGAAAAGTAGAAAATGAGCAACAAATATATTTCATTGCTCAGAATCGTATAATTGATATCTTAACGAATTTTTAGGATATCCAACGAACCTATATTTATACCCCAAGGGTGCTAGTTTAACCCGCCGCGTGACTCTAACGTACACATGACAACCCTAAATTTTTAAATATCTAAGACTTAGATTTCTACAGTACCATATATGATATGATGTCGTAGAAATAACTTTTGATGGAACTCCACTAAGTATGTGGGCAATAGTAAGTAAATCATAACCCTAAAGGTAATATGGAAGATCTGTATAACTCATCATTGAACGCACAATTTTCTATAAAGTATGATTTCTCCCCTCAGACACACCATTGTGTTGAGGAGTTCAAGGTGGGCTATATTTGGTGAAAATTATATTCTCCCTTAAATAACTTATGAATTCATCGCTCATAAATTCACGACCTCGATCTGATCAAAGGCACTTGATGAATATCTCGGTTTGTTTTTCTACCTCGTTTCAGAATATTTTGAACTTTTCAAATGTTTTTGATTTATGTCTCATGAAATAGACATAACCATATATTGACTTATCATCGGTGAAAGTCACAAAGTAAGTTGAACCATCACGAGCGGCATGATTTAATGGACCATATACATCACTGTGTACTAGTTTCAATAAATCTTTATCATGGTGTCCAATGATAAGTGCATGAAAGTATACCTTGAACATTGCTAATTCGGCTTAATTATCATGTATTTAATCTTAATTATAGTTTATTTTATGTTTTATTATTATGAAGCAATGGAACATGAAGATTGGATCAATTACGCATGTTTTGGGACCTTACGGACACATCAGAAGCACGCAGGAAACGAGCAGAAATGTAGGAATCATTATCCTGCATGCCAAGCCACGCATCGCGACGCACAATGGCCACACGTCGCGACACGGATACATTTTCCAGGGTTTTTTGTTTAGTCCATTTTTTACTCAAATAAGGACTCCGAGACCCCTTTATATAAACCCAAGCTCTTCCAATAAGAAGGAGAGAAAAAAAGGAGAAAAAGAGAGAAGAAACACATAACATAGAGCCACAAACACAAATTTGGGATTGAAGAATAAAGAAACTTCATACCATAAAGTATGCTACTGCAATCTCTTCAGGTTATGTCTCTTTCTTCCATGGAGAACTAATCTCCTAAGCAAAGCTAAGGATGAACTCTTGTAATTGATTTTTTATATTCTTGTTGTTGATTCCTAAATACTCTTAAACGTTTAATATAGTTGATGTTTATTATTCTTTATTATCTTTCATTTTATGAATCCAGAAACTGTGTTTATTCAACTTGCATATAGATTCAGTCATATTTTTTCTATGTGTGATTGAGGAACCCAGTTGTGACTGGTAAAGTTGTTTTATGAGTTGGTGTTCTCCTACAGTATTGCCTAAGGGTATATTATTGACGTTAGATAGGTCATAACGATAAATTTGTGTGTTGTTAACAAAGAGAAAATAAATCATCGATTACATTAGAATTTAATATGTCTAGAATTGATTATCTTCCGATTGTTGGTTTGGGATGTGAAAAATTCAATTGAGTAATAAAAAAGGAATCAATAATTGAATATATGAATTTGATACAAGAGGGAATCCCGACACTTTGCTGCCTCTCTCTATTGATAACCTTTACGTTTTTCGATTAATATTTACTTTAAATCACCAACTCAATCTATTTATTTTCATTAAGTTACTGCTAACATTTTCATTAAGTAAATCAGTCCCTTGTAACAATCTCTCTGAGGAATCGACACCCCAACTATATTACGATAGCCTCAAGTATTTTTTGGGCTTAATCAAATCTTGGCATCGTTACCTGGGAGACGGGTTACAAGCAAAAGGAGCAGATTTACTTGGTCAACAGCAAAAGCGGTAACTTCGTTCCATCTTATTTTTTTATTATTATTTACTTATTTATTTTATTTTATTTCAATTTCAGTTTTAGTTTAGTTTTGATTATTAGTTTATTTTTTAATTATTTATTTATTTTTCGTTTATTCTTTTATTTTTGTTTCTAGTTTTATTTGTGTTTAATTGCATGCCTAGACGTAGGGATAGGTTTGGTAGATTTGTTAGGATTGAAGAAGAAAACTCAGACACATAAAGTCTGTTTGATAATCTTTTTGCCACACCATCCACATCTAGCACACACAGTATGAGTGAGTACGAGAGACCACCCATGAGGACTCTTGAAGAGTACCTTCATCCCACTCGCACAGCTACACCATCGTACATCATGTTTCCTCCTAATGCATCACATATAGATTTTAAACATGGAATGATACAGTATCTCCCAACTTTCACGGTTTGGAGAACGAGAACCCTTATGTGCACATTAGAGAGTTTGAAGAAGTTGTAGCAACTTTCCATGACCAGTTTGGCACTATAGACACAATTAGACTTAAGTTCTTCCCTTTTGCCCTTAAAGATAGAGTTAAAAGCTGGTTGTATTCTTTGAGACCTCGGTCAATAGGATCATGGGGATAGATGACACATGCATTCTTTAACAAATACTTCCCATACCATAAAACGAATGTCCTGAAAAGACAAATCTCTACCTTATCCCAGAAAGACAATGAAACTCTTTATCAAACATGGGAGAGGTTTAAAGAGATGTTAGTTAGTTTTCCTCACCATAGGTATGAGAGTTGGCGGTTATTAAGTTATTTTAATGACAGTCTAACCCTTAGAGAGTGCTAATTTGTTGAGACAATGTGTAATCGTGAGTTTATCTGAAATGACCCTGATGAGGCATTAGAGTACTTAAATGACCTAGTTGAGAAATCTCACAATTTGACTGGACCTAATGCCATGGATAGCACTGACAGGGCACACCTCACTCATTCTAGCAGAGGCATACACCACTTTAGGGAAGATGAAAGTCTTAAGGCACAAGTCTAGCTATTAACTAGACAGATAAAAGCCTTAATAGCCAACTATAGCAAGATTATGCATGCAGTAGCCCACTTAAATCCCCAAGGGGTATGTCTTGTATGTAAGGGAATTAACCATCTAGCCCAAGAGTGTTCTTTATATAGTGAGATTAGGGAAACATATGAGGACCAATGCAATACCGTAGTGATGTACAAGAAACCATATACACCATATTCAGACACTTATAATCCTAGTTGGCGGAACCACCCAAACTTTAGTTGGAAACATAAGTCTCAACAACTCATTCAAACATCACAACCTAGAGGTTACAGTGCCCCCCAGTATCACACACATGCCGTTCCTATGAATTTTTTAGAAGATACTGTGCACGCATTTATAGAGGCCTAGAGTAAAAAAAAAAATCAAAGGTTTGAGTCATTGATAGCCCAGGTAGTTGAAGACAATAAGGAGATTAAGAGTCAAGTCTTTAAGTTGACTAACGTCCTGAGTGTTCAAGAACAAGGAAAATTTCCATCTCAGGCTCAACCTAATCCACAAGGGCAACACATGGCACAGGCTGATCATGCGGCAACCAATGTAAAGGGTGTACATGCCATAATAACTAGGAGCGGGAAAAAGGTAAGGATGTCGGACACCTCCAACACTGTAGGTGCGACTAAGGATAGTAGTACAGATACCCCTCATGAATAAAAAATGCCACATACCCCAGTTAGAATACCCTTTCCTCAATCACTTAGGCCCACAATGAGAGCTCCAGACCTTAATGGTGAGATCCTAAAACATCTTAAGTAAGTAAAAATCAACCTTCCTTTGTTACATGTGATAAAACAGGTGCCCACATATACGAAGGTTGTGAAGGATCTTTGCACCATTAAAAGAAAGCATCATGTGAAAAAGACTGCATTCTTGACAGAGCAGGCAAGTACAGTAATTGAGCACAGGAGTCCACCAAAATACAAAGATCCAGAATGTCCCACCATTACCTGTCACGTTGGCACATATGATTTTGGTCAAGCTTTATTAGATTTAGGTGCTAGTGTTAATCTCATACCATATTATATTTATCTGCAGCTCGAACTTTGAGAGATTAAACCTACATCTGTGGTTTTACAGTTAGCTGATCGCTCTACCAGAACACCGCGGGGAGTAGTTGAGGTTGTTTTACTGCAAATCGATAAATTCTACTACCTTGTTGATTTCTTGATTTTAGACACTCAATCTGTGGTTAACACTGAGTCAAAAATACCTCTCATCTTAGGCAGACCATTTCTTGCTACAGCTAATTCCCTTATCAATTGCAGGAACGGTCTCATTAAAATATCATTTGGGAATATGACAGTGGAGGTGAATATTTTTCATGTTGAGAAACAACATAGCGATGACAATAAGTGCCAATACACATACCTAATAGACACAGTCTTACCAGAGACAAGCTCTTTACAACATGAGTCTAACCTTTCTGAACTGAATTTGGCCCCAAAGAACCATAAAATGAGGAAAATGAGAGTTAATGCTCAATGGAATATGATACATGGGAAGTTAAAAAGGAGGTTGAACCAATTAATAAAATCTCGGCCATCAGTAAACCCTAGAGGATCAATGGATAAAATGTAAAAGCCAGCCATAAATTCTTTCTCATGTCTTAATCAGTTCGCTATATGGAAGCCACCATGATAATTTGGGTGGTTAAATCTGGCTGAAGACGTTAAACTTAGCACTAGTAGGGAGACAACCCTTGTATCTGTATTTATTTTATTTATCTATTTTATTTTCATTTATTTTTATTTTATTTACTGTAGTTCTATTTTATTGTGTGCTAATTGTAGGTTTATTATCTTCATTAGTATTTATGCAGGTGTTAACGCAACCTACACAGCACACAACTAAAGTCTCACCAGTAGGAACCTGATAAACTCCGCGTTTGGTAGTGTTGTTCCTTAATCCTTTTTCTTTATATGTATCTTACATTGAGGATAATGCAAGTTTTAAGTGTGGGGTTGTCTGCATGCGCACGATAATACCTGTTATAAAAAAAAGAAAAAAATTTGTTTTGTTTATTTTTAGTCCTTAATAGTAAAATATAAGTCCAATGATGATATTATTTGCTATCGGGTGAAATCTTAGAAACGATAAGTTCTTTAATGTACTTTTATTTGATGCATTGAGTAATTGATCTAAGTTAGACTTGTAAGCACTTAACTATAGGTTTTTAGTAGTGAAAGCCTATGTAGTTGGCAATGTGACTAGTTGAAGAAATTGCATGTCGATGAATGACCGTTTGCTTAGATGTCTATTCTGATTTGCTAGTATTATGATGTATGGTATGGTTAAAAATAAAAAGAGAAAGTCTTGAAAGAATGAAATTAAACAACCTATCATTGATAAGCGTGAAGCTACTCATGGGCGAGTGTTAGGACCACCATGAGGAGAAATGCTACCTTAAATGGTAGGTGTGTTGAGAAAAAAAAAGAAGAAAGAAAAGAAAAGTCAAAAAAAGAAACAGATAAAAAGAGGAAAAAAAATATAATCATACCATACTTAGCATAGAAAGGCAATTATAGAGCACATTTGAGATATCTAGGTTGGTTTGACCCACGGATCCCAAATTTTAAACGAAATCATTGAGTTGGCTTACCTAGGAATCAAGATGTGAATGAACCTTTACACACACACACACTGTGAGTCTGGCTTAGATGATTCATTCAAGGACTTGGATTCGAGTTATATTGAGTACTTTGAAAGTTCTCTGATTTCATTACTAGGCATTCTTTGAGGACAATAATATGTATAACTATTGGGACTATTTCATTTTGTTATTTTTGCATGTGTTTTGAATGAAGTTTGTGGGTGTCGTCGCTGTAAGCCCTCACGAGACTATAACTCGTCCACTAGGGTCACCTAGGGGTTTAAAGGCTTGTTGGATATGCTAAATACAATCGTGATCCCTACAAAAGTGGCTTAGATAGTTTTATTTATTTAGTTCTTATTTTATTTTATGCATGAATTGCTAGGGACTAGCAATAATCTGGTTGGGGTTGTGATAAGTGCATGAAAGTGTACTTTGAACATCACTAATTCAGCTTAATTATCATGTATTTAATCTTAAATATACTTTATTTTATGTTTTATTATTATGAAGCAATGGAACATGAAGATTGGATCAATTACGCATGTTTTAGGACTGTACGGACACATCAGAAGCATGCAGGAAATGAGCGGAAATGCGGGAATCATTATCCTGCAAGCCAGGTGGCATGTCGCAACGCGCAATGGCCACACATCGCGACATGGATACGTTTTCCAGGGTTTTTTGTTTAGTTCATTTTTTACTCAAATAAGGACTCTAGGACCCCTCTATATAAACCCAAGCTCATTCAAAACCATAAGGAGAAGAGATAAAGAGGAGAAAAAGGGAGAAGAAACACACAACAAAGAGCCACAAACACAAATTTGAGATTGAAGAACGAAGAAACTTCATACCATACAGGATGCTGCTGCAATCTCTTCTAGCTTTGATCTTTCTTCCATGGAGAACTAATCTCCTAGGAAAAGCTAAGGATTAACTCTTGTAATTTAGTTTTTAAATTCATGTTGTTGATTACTAAATACTCTTGAACGTTGAATATAATTGATGTTTATTTTTCTTTATTATCTTTTGTTTTATGAATCCAGAAACTGTGTTTATTCAACTTGCATATAGATTCAGTCATGCTTTTTCTATGTGTGATTGGGGAACCCAGTTGTGGCTGGTAAAGTTGTTTTATAAGTTGGTCTTATGCTACAGTATTGCCTGAGGGTATATTATCGATGTTAGATATGTCATAACGATAACTTTGTGTGCTGTTAACAAAGAAAAAAAAATCATCGATTACATTAGAATTTAATATGTTTAGAATTGAATATCTTCCTATTGTTGGTTTGGGATGTGAAACCTTCAATTGAGTAATAAAATGGAATCAATAACTGAATATATGAATTTGATACAAGAGGGATTCTCGACGCTTTGCTGCCTTTCCATATTGATAACCTTTACGTTTTTCTATTAATCTTTACTTTAAATCACCAATTCAATATATTTATTTTCATTAAGTTACCATTAAGTGAATCGGTCCCTTATAACCATCTCTCTGAGGAATCGACACTTCAATTATACTGTGATAGCCGCAAGTACTTTTTGGGCGTAATCATCCAACAACAAGAAATGGGTCATTTTCATTTTCCCTTGGATACATGACTCACAAATTAGATAAGGATCTAATAGATCTTCAATCAAATCATCCCTAACAAATTTTGATAGGCGTCTAACATCTATGTGGCCCAATCTCATATGCTATAATTTAGTATTATTTAAGTCAGATATTTTACTTGTATTTTCTTATATTAAAGACATCTCGATATACTTCCAAAACATAATGATCGTTAGATAAAGAACATTCACAAATCAAATAGTTGTCTTTATTATATAAATATAAAGCATTATTTTTAATGTTTATTCTATATCCCTCTTTATCCAATATCAGTAATGATATTATTTGTCATGTAAAATTAATTTACATCCATTAGTGAGATCTAGAATAACCGTTTCTATGACCTTGACATCCAATGTCTCATCATTTCCAACTCTAACATGGATCTCCTATTGGTTCAACTTATTTTTAACCCTCATGACTTGCATGGAGTTGCAAATATGAGTTGGACTGCCGGTGTCTAACACTTATCAACTATTTTCATCTAAGGCTAATGAGATGCCAATAATAGGAAAAATACAAAGTGTACCTTAGTGTCATACTTTTCCTTTCAGCTTTGGACAATCTTTCTTCCAGTTTCCAGACTTCTTACAGTGTAGACGTGCATCACGAGCTATATGCGGTCTTGTAGTTTTGTACTTCTTAGAGTCTTTCTTTGATATATTTTTTTTTCCCATTTTGATTTTCTTCGAATTTTTAGAAGCTTTTGAAGAGCTTGCTCCACCATGGATGTATAAAATGGGATTGCCTTTTCTTCAAATCATGTTCCACCATGTGTAATATGTTATAAAGTTCTTCATAATTGGCTTACAGCGAATGCATATGAAAGTTTAACACAAAACCAGCATAAGTACTAGCAGTTCATCGATCATAATGTCCTATCGTTATAAATATCAAATCTAGTCGATCATGTTCAAAATAAGAATGTTGACCGCTCATCCATCCTTGAGTGTAGCATGGGAAAATTTCTTAGACCTCCGATATATTTCAATTTCTTAATTTTCTTCAAACAACTCCCTAAGTATTCTCATAATGCTCCAAGCATCAAGTACCTCTATGTACTGTCTTAGAAAATCTGAACCATCAATCCTAAAATGTAGGATTTCACCCTTACATTATCATCCTTCCATTTTTCAAATGTCTCTCGCTCTTCGGGAGTAGAATCGAGATCTATTTCAATAGGCAATGGATTGAGCATCATATAGCTCAACTTCTCTGACTCAAAGACAAGGCATATGTTTATTTCCCCTTCAAAATAGTTATTGGCTCCTTTCAATTTATTAGAATCCAAAAGTCGCGCTAATGGATTTGTGGCAACCATCTACAAGACAAAAATTAAACACTAGCACAATATTTTCACTTCAATATAAAAACACTAATATGATTGTGGATTTTATATCTATTATTGCCATCCCACTACTTTACATAATTATGTAATCTCCCTTAAGGAAAAAATAGAAATTTTCCAGTATCACAATAATGACGGTCTTGGTCTTCATAAACTCATTAGGTAGACCTCAAAGGTCAATCACATCCATGTGACTCATAAGTTTGGTCCTGAACTGTTTCTTATCCTCACAATAATGACGGTATTGGATTAAAACGTGTTCTAGGTGCATACTTGCCAATGTGCACTAATGAGCTTCGTAAGTACACCCTCACAATAATGATTGTATTGGGTGACTACGTCAACTCATCACACTACATCTAATGTTTTACCGAAGCGACCTAAGTTCTGATCACTTATACCCTCACAATAATGACGTTATTGGGCATAAGTAATAAGAACTCATTCATTTTCGTATTGACAATACGGACTATCCAATAATGCTCCAATATTATTAATATAATTATTTAAATAAAATAATCATGTAATTACGAGAGATTTATGATAATCATGTCACTAACATACTTAGGTCAAAATAAAAATTTTAATTTAAAACATGTAATGCCTATCCAATATGACTTATGCATAATTAAACTAAAATTACAGAGACATAGAATCAAATACATGTCAAACATGCAACATTTGTTGTGAGGTTAAGACATACGCTGATACCAGTCTATTAGGGAGGTTGTGGAACCCTTAGGGTCGGATCGGTACCTCGCGCAACGAAAGTGTGTCTAATCCATGGATATCATAAATGGTGTATATATGAATAATTTAATGGATTACGGTATTCCATTACGAGTGCATAGGAAAAAATTGGGACCGAATCAGAGTAGGAAAGCTCAAGAACGAGAGAAAAAAAATCAGCGAGCGACATGTGCGGGCTAAATACGCACAATTGCATTTTTTTCTTTTCAATTAATGTTTCTCCATGTCATTAGCTCTGTGGAAATAGAGAGTTGATGGAAACAAGGTATTTTACCCTAATTACTTCCAACTTTTCCTAAACACTTCAAAACACCAAAATTTAATTTTAACATCAACAATAACATCAGTACATGTTATAGAACAAAATAATATTTTTCAAAATATCAAATATTTTTACAAAAACATAAATTTATTCTAAATACGTATATGCGTAAATTTTGAATCCAAAACACAAACCAAATTAGAATCCAACAATGAAGTTACTCATGAACAATTTTAGATCACTCAAATGTGGTCAAGTGATTCTTGAATAGTAACCGTAAGTCCAAGCTATCATCTAGAGTTCCAAACTCTAATTTTATGTTTATGTCCAACATAAATATTTTGACTTAATCACAAGCATATTGTGTTTCTGCTTCCGAAGCATCCGTACACAATTCATTAGCCTAATTTCAACTTCAAGCTATATTATTATGTATCAAATACAAAAACATAACTTATTAGAGAAGATCAAACTTACCTAGTAAGCTTGAACCAAAGATCTAATCTTCTCATCATTGTTGTAAAATGTAAAGAACTTCCAAAGCTTCTCTAAACACTTCTTTAGGTTAATTTTTCTTATGTTTCGCCTTAATGTTTGCTTCATTAAAAACTTGCTCAAGCTTGCCTTTTATAGTGAAGCTTATGTAATTTTTAAGTAATAAAAGTTCTAATCAACTTTTAGGTTGGCTTAATCCAATTTTTCCAAATATGTATAATTAGGTGTGACTAATCACCTTTTTCTACGACTTTGATTTAATCCAAATAAATCTAAACAAAGTTTAACCAAAAGATTAGTTCATTGTCTACCACTTTGATTAAATCCAATTAAATCTAAATAAAGTTCAACCAATTGATTGGTTCATTATCTACCACTTTGATTTAATCTAATTAAATCAAGCTAAATACACATATTATTACATATTTTTTAATTACCAAAATATTCTCTAATGGTAGAGATATTTACGAAATTACAACAATGCCCTTGTGTGATTTTGGATAATCCAATTAATCCAATAGGGTCAAAGTAAATAATTAATGTTATCCAATAACACTTAATTATTTTAATTGATAATTATAATATTAAATATATTTATTATCAAACATTATTGCCTACCAAAGTGCTCAACGAGTACACTTCATATTGTGGGACTCTATAAGCCCAGACACATTCATCATAAAAGCCTAGCTTATATGTACGCAATTCGGCCACCTATGAATTCGTGAAAACCAAATGACTTTTATAAACTATAAAAGTCGAGGTCATCACATATGTTTAACAATCCCTCTATCGTACGCTATCCGAGATGTGGTTAAGAAACATAGATTACACTGTCAAGTTTGAGAGGCGTATATTTCATATTTTCGATATATCCACGATTCTTTACAATTAATCCGAACACCATTTTGGATATATGCGATCAACCCTAGGTGATCGGCTTTGGCCAAAGTCTTAAGAATCCTGACTTACTCACATGCATACCTAAACCCCTTAAGGTACACATATGGACCAATAGATCATATCTTGATGCACACTTGATTAATGAGTGCATCGGTCCACACCCAACGAACATTCTATCAGTCAGATCATGAAAAGTTTTTGACATATATGGCATCAAAGTGTGGAGGATCACACACAAAATCAATGTTATCCTATAGTAAAACATCATATATGCTACTCGACACGAGGAGATTCCTATTGACGGTTGTGTGTACTTCCAACTATTAGAAATAACATATGAGTCATCTGTATTCGCTACAAAGAATAACCATATGTCTATACTAGCTTCCCTTGCTCATGGTACATCGGGTTAAACCTTGGAACTGTAATTCCAATCTACGAAATTTTCTAGTCTTATAGGTTATAGGAACTCGACCGTATTCTAAAACCAATGACTGTGATATTTATTATAAGAATAGTTTTTAATTGTAATACCTTCCGAATGTCGGACCACTCATTTTCCAATATTACTACATGACTATTCTAAGGTCGATATCATTCTCAACATATTTATATATCAAACTTATATGTATTATGACATAAATTACCATTAACAGAGTTAAAATGAAAATTTAGTTATTTTATTAATAAATAATAAAAAATAATATATAATACATTATTCGCATTGGCGCTCTAAGCACCAACAGCAACTGATTACTCCTCATCGGACTCCTTATCCTCGGGCGTAGGCTCAGGCTCCGGCCGAACGTCTTAAGAATTTAGCCCCTTGGTACAGACATCCCATCTCTAAGAGGCAGTTTAAATAGGGGAAGAATGATGGCTCGACATATCATACTGCTACACTTGAATTGTTTGTATATCTTGAAACCTTACAAACTGCAAATGAAATATTTGGCCTAGTGCAAAACATAGCATACATCAAGCTTCCTATTACACTAGCATATTCCAATTGAGCTATGGCTCTCCCTGAATTTCTAGTTAACTTACAAGAAACATCATATGACGTATTTGCTTCATTTATAACCAAATGATTAAATTTTATAATCACTTTGTCAACATAGTGTGACTGACACAAAGCAAAACCCCAACTATATTTCTTAACTTTGATACCCAATATAGTAACTATTTCACTTAAGTCTTTCATCTTAAATTTTTAAGAGAGATACTTCTTAGCAGTGTCAATTCCTATCATATTTCTACTTATTATAAGCATTTCATCAACATATAAACATATTATGATTGAAAATTCTTTTATGAATTTAGTTAATACACATCTATCAGTACCATTACGTTGAAAGCCATTTTGAAGAATAACTTCACCAAATTTTTCATGTCATTGGGAAGAAAAGTAGCTTATTTGTCTGAATTTAAGAAAACTAATAAGCAACAATGATCACACTTCAACGAGTTTGAATCCTAGGGTCATTGATCGAACGACGGTGAGTCTTTGAGTTAGATGTTGATTTATGAGCCTCTCAAAGCCTATTTCACACCCGATTTCGCGTAGAAAAATAGCTATCTTAAGAGGAGCTGCTGTGAGCCTAGAAACTGCTATTTGTCTTAAATAACCCTATATTTGTGTCCTAAGGTCTTCACCCGTTCTTTGCCAAAAATTTAGTTTAAGTTCTAAGCCCATATTTAGTTGGAGATAGTCCTGAGGTAGCCACAGGTTTTCGACGCTTGCTTTAAGACATATAGTGACTTCTTAATAATACAAACTTTCTTTTCATTTCTAGGAAGTACAAAACACTGAGGTTGCTCCATGTACAATTCCTCATCAAGATCTCCATTGAAAAATGTAGTCTTAACATCCATTTGATGCACATGTAAATAATATATTGAAGCTAAAGCTAGCAATACTCTTATAGAATATATTCTAGCTACCAATGCATGCATGTCAAAATAGACTATTCCTTCTTTTTACCTAAATTCTGTAGCCACAACCCTAGCTTTAAAGGTTTGTATAGATCCATCAATAATATACTTTCTTCTAAATACCCATTTACATGCAATAAGTTTAGATCCTGCAGGCAAATCTACTATGTTCCAAGTTCTATTAGCCATAAGAGAATCCATCTCATCGTTAATTGCCTATTTCCAAAATGCAGCATCTCTTGAAAACATTGCTTCTTCAAAAAATTTTGGATCATCCTCTAAATTTAGTAACATGGTGATTAGGACTAAAAATGCATATTTATTAAGAGAATAAAATATCATTTTATGTAATAACATTTAAATTTAAATTTTATAATTTTTATTGTGATTTTTATCTTTTATGCAGGTGAAATAATAAGTTGGATGCATATCTAGAAAAATGGACTTGACATTTGGATTTTGCAGGCCAAAAATTTAATAGGGTGTTATAACAATGTACAACTTCAGAAATTCCAACTCTGTGCAATGTTTTTATTTTGCCCATAACTTTTTACTCTGATATCAAATTAAGGGTATTCAAGTCCCAGATGAAAGAATACTCAAAGATCTACAACTTTGATGCTCATGAGATTTTCGAATTCTGAATTTTTCAAGATCGCAATTGATGAAGAATCCAAAGTGTGTTAAATATCAAATCTTAAAAAAAAATATTTGTCAATTTCTCGACCAAACATTCTCCCATGTTTGGTGGAGTGTTTTATGAAGTGTTTTGTCGAGTGTTTAGTGGAGTGTATGGTGGAGAAATTGGTGGAAGCCTTTTCTTTACCTATAAAATGAAACTATAATTTTATTTTCCATTTCATACTTTCATTAATTTCTCTTAAGAAATTGAAGATTGTATCTTATGTGTTTAATTTCTTGTAATGTCTTTTAATTTTAGTAATAAAATTATGTATGTTTATAATTACAGTATGAGTAACTAATTACTTTCCGGTGGGGGAATGGGTGAAACGTTTATTATTTAAAGTTTAGATTAATCTCACTTACATTATAATATATAAATAGTTTAGATTAATCTCAGGAAATTGAAATTAAATCAGATTCAGATAGTAACGAAAAGGTTAATGAACCAGTACCTATCATTGATGATAACAATTTGTCACATGCACCTCCATTTCCTCATGCATTAAAAATAAAGAAATTAAACCATTCCCAATAAATTTATGAAATATTCAAACATGTAAAGGTCAATATTTATTTGTTAGATGTCATACGACAAATACCATCTTATGCCAAATTTCTGAAAGACTTGTGCACCTTTAAACGAAGACATCAGGTAAGAAAGACATCTTTTCTAGCTGAATAGGTAATCTCTATTCTCTCCACCAATAATACATTAAAATACAATGACCATGGTTGTCCGACTATTTCATGTATTATTGGAGATAAAAAAATTGAACATGCATAACTTGATCTTGGAACCGGTGTAAATTTGCTTCCATTTTTGGTTTACCAACAACTTAATATTGGCGAGTTAAAACCAACTTAAACTACTCTTTTACTTGCTGATAGATCAGTTAAAGTACCAAAAGGAATTGTAGAATATTGTTAATTCAAGTCGATAAATTCACATATCTTGCGGATTTTATTGTTTTAGAAACACAACTTAAAGCAAACAATTATAAGCCAGTTCATATAATACTTGGTCATCCATTTTTAGCAACAGCTAATGCTTTAATAAATTGCAAGAATGGAATCATGAATTTATCCTTTGGCAGTATGACGTTAAAGCTTAATATCTTTGACAGGTGCAAACAACCATACGATGAGGACAATGAAGACGAGAGCATGGATCTAATTGAACCAATTATGAAGGAATATTTTCAGGGAAGTTTATATGATCCTACAGAAATCTGTACATCTAATTTTCTTGAATCAAATATGCAATTAGATTCGGATAATCCTAATGATTTTTTACTTGATTCTACAAAAGTATTGGGGGATATAGAGATAATCAGAATTTTGATGAATTGGGAATACTGGAAGAAGAAAAACATGAGGAAGCACCTAATTTGGAATTGAAGCCTTTACTAGGAGAATTTAAGAATGCATTGCTTTGAGATGAACAAACTTATCATATAGGAAGTTCTTCCTCTCTTACAAGCAATCAAGAAGGACAAATACCTCCAGACCTGAGCCATCATGGCATGGAAGAAATTCTAGCAAAACTCCATAATCATTTTCCGTCTCTTCCCCAAAATACTATAATGAAAATTTACAAAGCACACATAAAAAGAATGAGGCTTCTTATGAACCATGGTATTCCTAGTGATATTCTTTGGGCAATTGAGGCAATGGTTCACTTGGCAGGTGAGTTATCAGATTCTTTCATTACTCACATGTCTAGTTTAGGGAAAAGCACGTATGCTAAGAAACAATGAGCTAAACAATTAAGTGTTTGTTATAAATATGCACGTTGGTCATGTAACACACGTTGTCGTTCTTTAGGAATGATGTCTGATAATCGCGAAGATAAAATTCAATTCATTAGAGATGGCTTGAGTAAGGAGTCTTTAGATGATATATCATTGACTCTTGAGACGCATCCTAGTGGACATGTTCATCGAATAATTCACAATTTGCATAGACAATTTCAAAAAGAAAGACAATATTATAGTCTCGGGAATCTGACTTTAAAAGACCTTGTTTGCCAATTTATAAGAAAATTGGATGGGAAGCATATCCCCGACCCATAGAGGGTGTTCAAGCCGTTACTGGACGTAAAACCAGAGGAAGATGTCAGCCACAATCACAACTATCTTTACATATTATTTCAATTATTATTTGGATTTACTTTAATTTACTGTTTTGATTTCCTTTACTTTAATTTTCGCCGATAGTATCTAAACTTTCTGACTTTCACGATCTATTTTATTGTCCATCTGACAATTGTCATTTTCCAAGTACTAATGTATTATAACTCACTCTTTTTCAGGGTCTATAAATTTAGCTCGTCATTCTTCTCTTCAACACATTCAGATAAGAGAGAATAAAAATGGATACAACTTTAAGAAGACGAATCATTAATATATGTGTGTTTTCTGGAATTAGCTCTGGAACTAAACCAGAATTTGTTGAGGCTGCAAAAGAATTAGGTAGAGTTATGGAGGAAAGAAGCATGCACTTAGTATATAGCGGTGGCAATCTTGGATTGATTAGATGTGTTTCAAAGGCCGTACAAGATGATGGTAGTCAAGTTTTGGAGATCATTCCAAAACATTTGACAGAGGATAACATTATTGAAAAATCAAATGGAGAGGAATATATTATTTCTGGTATGTCTAAAAGACTTATTGAAATGATCAATCATGTTGACGCTTTTATTACTTTACCAGGAGGATTGGGTACGTTGGAAGAAATTTTCACAGTTACATCATTGGCGAACTTCAACATCCACCAAAAACCCATTAGATTGTTTAATGTTCATTGATTTTTCGATTTTCTTTTCTTATTTCTTGAAGATGCTAGAAGAAATGGGTTTATTTTAAAACCGGTAAAATATATCTTCCTAACTACAAGAAAAGCTGATAATTTAATTGACCAACTCATAACTTATGAACTAAAAATCGACCCTAACGATCGTGGCAAGAAGCGTAAAGTAAACCTAGATCTTAATCTGTAATTTTTTTAGTTGTATATTCAATTGTCAATTCCACACTAACCAGGTGATGTTTTCTAAACTCTACTTCTTCTTATTCAGACATTGAGGACAATGTCTCAATTTGGTTGGGGGAAGGGATATTTGACTTGTTTGTTTTTTCTTTATGTTTCATTGTTTTGTTTTTATTTTATTTTGTTGTTATTTTGTGTGAAAAAAAAATAAATAAATAACTTAAATGTTTTGTTTTGATTTTATTTTGTGTTTTAAACTACACACAGACTAACAGTAAATTTTTGACAAACCAAGTGGAATTATTGTTCGAAGACAACTGTGTAAGGAGTTTTCGCTCCTAAGACGTATCTTAGTCTAATTCGTAACAAGTTATTTTTTGTTTATTTCCTTTTGAATTATTTAAATTTACAAATTCTCCATAATTCTGATTAAATTTGATCTTTATAGGCTCATTTGACAAGTATTATCAACATACACGGTAACATATGAACATGGGTTGTAAGTGAAAATTTTGTAATATTCAGTTCTCTAGCTTATTGGAGGTAACACCCAAACGCAGTGGAATTTGTATTTATATTCAAAAAAATGAAATTAACCATTCTTTTACTTAGTAACCAGATATCTTGCCTCAGCAAACAGTGACTGTTTGCGTCAAATGGTAGAGCCTGAGTTAATTTTAAAAAAAATGATGATGATAATAATTAAGTTTCTACTTAGTAACCAGACATTTTATCTCAGTAAGCAATGATTGTTCGCGCGTCAAATGGTAGAGATTTTAACATTTGAGATCCAAACAATTAAGTCTGTAGGGGTATTTTAACACCTAGTGCCCTAAAGCCAACTGATTTGAGAGTCACTGGCTGACCGGCGTAAACACACACGTATAACGCAAGCGCACGTATCGTTCAAGTAGTATAAAAATATCGATCCCACGAGGACTTAATTCCTACTGTTGTTATTAATTATTGAATCTATTTATTTACAAATATCTAATTGAGGGAGAAGTGATTGATTGCTTGAAATGATCTTCTTTTGTAGATTTGCTAAATAAATAAAAAGACAAAAGAAAATACTAAGGAAAATAAAAGACTCAAAGATCTAGGGTTGTGAATCTTTCTAATATCTTTTAAAAGATGAAGTGATTATATCATAGTTAGGTAAAATATTGAATTATTAATCTGGAACACTAAATTATGTAAAAGCTTCTCCGATGGTCATTTACAAATACCTAGAATAATCAAATTGAACCATATGTCTATGTCAATTAAATTACCTAGATTCATTAAGATTGAATTCCAATTATTGATTACCCCCGCCCGACAGGTATATGTCTATCCTGTAAGGAAATCTATTAAAGGTTTATCTATCCTTAAAGAAGATCGTGGGTTGTTGAGTATAAGGTCTTTAAACTTAAAATCTCTATGTCTAGTTCATTTTAAGTTTTATCTAATCAATTTTATTAGTGATCAGTTAATAAAAAGGCATTAAGGTTATGACTCAACAAATAATTCTTTAATTACCCAAACTATAATCTAACCCTTTTTAAATCGGTGATATTAGATTTTATCACAACCCTAGATATTTAACTTAGTTACAACTCATAACTAAAGTTAATATAAACTTAAAAGACATAAAATGAAATTGCTGAAAAGTAATAAAAAGAAATGCTAAGGTAAAAGGAATTAACTTCTACTATTCACTATTTAGATATCTCCCAATAATATAATATATAATCTTGTGATATTTTAAACCAACCGTCCGGAATGGCGGTATCCTGATTAAGTCAAATTCAAATATACCAGCCATAAGGCGGAACAGAAATATAAACTTAAACCAACCGACCTAGAATGGCGGTATATTTTATTAATTCAGATTTTAAATAGTTTATATATTATATTTTAAGGGAGATTAATCTAAATAGTAAAAGTAAAAGAATTACCTTATTACCTCAGCATGGTGAGGTTACTCCCTCATGGAAAAATAGAATTACTACTACAAAGCGTAAATAAAACTGAATAAAAGAAGCAAATAAGAGAGAACTCTCTTTTATTTATAAGGATTTCAGAGGAAGAGGTACATTTGAAACTAAAAATTCGAAATCTATTATAGGCAAAAAAATCTAATTTATTATTATTATTTTTCTGATTTTTATTTTTTTATTATTTTTCTGATTTTTATTTTTTTATTATTATTTTTTTTTGATCGCTGAATTTTCGACACGTGGCATGGTGTGCTAAAAAAGACGGCTCGTTGAATTTTTGACACGTGGCATGGTGGTGCAATTACCAAAATACCCTCGGTGTCGAGACGCTCAAAATTACCAAAATACCATTTTCGCCAAATTTCACAGTTTTGCTCCAAATCACCTCCAGAATGTCCTGAAACTTTATTTTGGTGTCGGGATGCCCAAAATTACCAAAATTTGTGTCGGGACGTCCAAAATTACCAAAATACCCTTTTTGCCAAATTTCACCAAATTTCACAATTTTGCTCCAAATCACCTCCAGAATGTCCTGAAACTTATTTATCTAAAAAATAACACAAAAGACATCAAAATATTCACAAAACTCAAGAAACTATACAAAATATTAAGTTAAATGAGTGGGAAATAGTGATAGTTTTACCACTCATCACACCCCCAAACCTAACATTTTGCTAGTCCTCGAGCAAAATAAAATAACAAAATAAATTTAACTAAGCCACTTTCGTAGGGATCACGATTGCATTTAGCATATGCAACAAGCCTTTAAACCTCTAAGTGTGCCTAGTGGACGAGTTGTAGTCTCGTGAGGGTTTACAGCAATGATACCCACAAACATTTTTATAAAAGTAAAAAGATAGTGAAACTAATGCACACAAAAGCAAAAAGACAAGAGAAAAGAGAATAAAGAAGTTAGTGACTAATTAGGTGAAACTTCTACTCCAAGTTTACTAGTTGTTTTGTTTCATTCTAAATTACTGAATAAGTAAATTCTCCGATTATTTTTATCATTCTTCATATACACAGCTAACAAAGTATTAAACAACTCATTTTTGCCCACAACAGTCATAAGTGCAGTTGATAAAAGAGTAATATTTTTGTCCTAAAGTTTAATCAGATTTCACACCTTTTGTAGTAATGGAATAAATTTTCTGATTTTTTCTGATTTTTTCTTTTCTCTATTTTTTATTTATATACAATATCTTCCATCTATGTAGCGAGCTTTGGGTCGGTGGCTCCCAAACCAGTTGGCTTTAGGGCATCAGGTGTTAAGACACCCCAACAGACTTAATTACTCAGACTTCAGATATATATATTTATTTTTTTTTAGCATCTTTTTGATCCATATAGCGAGTGTTGGGCCAGTGACTCTCAAACCAGTTGGTTTTAGGGCACTAGGTATTAAAATACCCTTACAGACTTAATAACTCGGATCTCAGACACATTTGTTTTTATTCCATTACTTTTTTTGAGATGCCTCTCCAATTAAACTATAGCACTGAATATTACAATCTTTTCAATTTTTATCCTATGTCCGTATGTTACCATGTTTGTTGATAATATCTGCCAACTAAGTATATGAAGATCCATTTTAGTCAGTTTTATGGAGATTTTACAAATTAAATAATTCAAAAGGAAATAAACAAAAATTAACTTGTTTTGAATTAGGTTTGAAATACGTCTCAGGAGTGGAAATTCCTTACACAGCTATTTCTTACCAATTTCATCATTTTAGTCAACATAACAACCACATATTTCTACTAGTCATAAAAATATAATTTTCATGTGTTTTTTTTTTTTTTTTTCAAAGGCTCTCGCTGACGAAGGATTGTTCACAACTAGGACTCCCCACTCAAGGGTTCAAGCGACCAAGTGAACGCACCTTTTTTATACCTTATGGTACGTGCCAACGAATTTCTGGTGTGTGACTAACTGTCGAATGGACTTCCCGTTGTAGATTCCCTAGAGGGAAGGTGGAGCGAGGCTCACTTAAATACCCAAGCCCCTTAGGCTCTTATCGCTTGTTGTCAGGAATAAACAACGAGTCCTCCAAACTAGTCTGTCACAACACGCTACAAGTGAATGATTATCTAGGTGCCTCCACAGCTTTTCCTTATAAAAAGGTAGTGAGTGAAGGAAGACACCAAACCATCACCTATCATTAAATATGCCCTTTGTTTTTATTAATTTTTTATTATTATTTTTTTTGTATTTTTCAATGTCTTAAACAGTAAAAGAAGAGTTTAGAAGATCATACCTGATTAGCTGAAAATCTACAGGAAAATTAAAGGTTAAGATCTATAATAAATTGCATGGGTTGCCTCACTGCTAGCGCTAAATTTTTCGTCTTCAGCCAGACGTGACTGAAATCTATTTGTCAAGGCGGTTTCAGCGTCGTTTTGGATGTCCTATTAAAGACATTCCCATGTGCGTTGCTTTTGAAGGGTCTCTTCCAACGGTAAGGTGGTAAAAAGAATTTTGTCTCATTCAGTGCTT
The DNA here is from genome assembly GCA_019454045.1 of Zanthoxylum bungeanum. Taxonomy (NCBI): domain Eukaryota; kingdom Viridiplantae; phylum Streptophyta; class Magnoliopsida; order Sapindales; family Rutaceae; genus Zanthoxylum; species Zanthoxylum bungeanum. The sequence goes on from SKCR01050559.1 coordinate 25,832, forward strand.
GTGCCACCTTTTTAACTTTTGTTGCTCCAATGATTCCTGAAAAGAAAGAAAGAAAATTAGGAGGTCTTGTATGATGCTTGACTTGGAATGGAATTTCCATTCTGTCAAGTTTCTGAGTAATATCTCTAAATTGTACTCCCCAAAACAGTGATGTTTCGCCTGAATTCATTGTATCTTTAATTTTGTCTGACAATTGCTCCTCTATTTGCTCGGCTTCTTGCTCCACCTTTTCTTCACAGATGAATTTTAGGATCTCAGCATTCAGTTCTTCATCTGTCATCTGTGAAATGCATGCTCCTGAAATATCAATGTGAGAATGTAAAGAAATATCAGATTTTATGTCGTCATCCTCTGATCTGAGTGAGCTGATTGGCTTAGGTAGATCGTCTTCAAACATTAGTGCAAAGCATTCTCCAAGATCTGCATTCTGAGGATGGAAAGTTTCATCCTTCCTTGTTGGTGCAGTTGGTACAAGTAACTCAGCTTCTTCATCCTCGTCAGAGTCAGAATAATAAAAATCAAATTGAGACTTTGTTGGTGCAGGCTCCTGAAATGATACCTCTGATTCTTGATACTGCTCAGCCTCGTCCTCTGTTATGATGTCATGATGAATCTCAGGATATTCAAAGGCTTCTTCAATATTATTTGAATTTGCTCCATGAGATATGTGATTCAGGTTCTCTGTTAATTGTCTAACTTGATCTGTCATCCTCTGTATAGACGCCGCTTGACTCTGAATTTGTACATCAAATTGAGCTTCCCGTTCCTCGAACAAATTTTTGAGCATGTGAATCAACTGATCTTCCTCTGATGGATCTGGTTCTTGATGAAGATCGTAGATAGATGGTGGATAAGATGGAAAATGTGATGATTCTACATACCTTGAATGATTCCAATAATTCTGCCACTCTGAAAGGTATATACATTGATCGCTCGAGTGGTTACCATCACATATTACACATCTCCCCATTTCATTCTGATGAGCAAATGTAGTGTTGCTTGGTTCTGGCTTCCAGTGATAGTTGTTGGGCTTGACAACAGGCCTCAGAAAACTAGACTGTTGCTCCCGGATTTGGGGTGTATCTTCTTCTAGTAAAGCTTGTAATGTTTCAAAATGTTCCATTTTTTTAATTACCTGAACACAAAAGAAAGAAATAAAAAGTACAGATAATAATAAAGAAAATTAGATACAAGTAAATTAGATAGCTTCTAAATTAATAACTCAGAAAAATAAGTCCCCGGCAACGGCGCCAAAAACTTGACCGGCGTAAACACACACGTATAACGCAAACGCACGTATCGTTCAAGTAGTATAAAAATATCGATCCCACGAGGACTTAATTCCTACTGTTGTTATTAATTGTTGAATCTATTTATCTACAAATATCTAATTGAGGGAGAAGTGATTGATTGCTTGAAATGATCTGCTTTTTGTAGATTTGCTAAATAAATAAAAAGACAAAAAAAAATACTAAGGAAAATAAAAGACTCAAAGATCTAGGGTTGTGAATCTTTCTAATATCTTTTAAAAGATGAAGTGATTATATCATAGTTAGGTAAAATATTGAATTATTAATCTGGAACACTAAATTCTGTAAAAGCCTCTTCCGATGGTCATTTACAAATACCTAGAATAATCAATTGAACCATCCGTCTATGTCAATTAAATTACCTAGATTCATTAAGATTGAATTCCAATTATTGATTACCCCCGTCCGACAGGTATATGTCTATCCTGTAAGGAAATCTATTAAAGGTTTATCTATCCTTAAAGAAGATCGTGGGTTGTTGAGTATAAAGTCTTTAAAATTAAAATCTCTATGTCTAGTTCATTTTAAGTTTTATCTAATCAATTTTATTAGTGATCAGTTAATAAAAAGGCATTAAGGTTATGACTCAACAAATAATTCTTTAATTACCCAAACTATAATCTAACCCTTTTTAAATCGGTGATATTAGATTTTATCACAACCCTAGATATTTAACTTAGTTACAACTTATAACTAAAGTTAATATAAACTTAAAAGACATAAAATGAAATTGCTGAAAAGTAATAAAAAGAAATGCTAAGATAAAAGGAATTAACTTCTACTATTCACTATTTAGATATCTCCCAATAATATAATATATAATCTTGTGATATTTTAAACCAACCGTCCGGAATGGTGGTATCCTGATTAAGTCAAATTCAAATATACCAGCCATAAGACGGAACAGAAATATAAACTTAAACCAACCGACCTAGAATGGCGGTATATTTTATTAATTCAGATTTTAAATAGTTTATATATTATATTTTAAGGGAGATTAATCTAAATAGTAAAAGTAAAAGAATTACCTTATTACCTCAGCATGGTGAGGTTACTCCCTCATGGAAAAATAGAATTACTACTACAAAGCGTAAATAAAACTGAATAAAAGAAGCAAATAAGAAGAACTCTCTTTTATTTATAAGGATTTCAGAGGAAGAGGTACATTTGAAACTAAAAATTCGAAATCTATTTATAGGCAAAAAAATCTAATTTATTATTATTATTTTTCTGATTTTTATTTTTTTATTATTATTTTTTTGGATCGCTGAATTTTAGACACGTGGCATGGTGTGCTAAAAAAGACGGCTCGTTGAATTTTTGACACGTGGCATGGTGGTGCAATTACCAAAATACCCTCGGTGTCGGGACGCCCAAAATTACCAAAATACCTTTTTCGCCAAATTTCACAGTTTTGCTCCAAATCACCTCCAGAATGTCTTTATTTTGGTGTCGGGATGCCCAAAATTACCAAAATTTATGTCGGGACGTCCAAAATTACCAAAATACCCTTTTTGCCAAATTTCACCAATTTCACAATTTTGCTCCAAATCACCTCCAGAATGTCCTGAAACTTTATTTATCTAAAAAATAACACAAAAGACATCAAAATATTCACAAAACTCAAGAAACTATACAAAATATTAAGTTAAATGAGTGGGAAATAGTGATAGTTTTACCACTCATCACTGGCCCAAAGCTCGTTACAAGGATTGAAGATGTATTTAAAAAAAATTGCATTATAAATAAATTTCCATTAAAAAAAATGTGTGAATTCTGATATAATTTTAGGACAACTACTAACTTGGATAAGAATTTTACTTTTTCAGTTTTCACTTAAATTACTAGGGACTAGTAATAAGCTAGTTGGGGGTGTGATTGAGACTAAAAAGTGAATATTTATTGAGAGAATAAAATATATTTTACACTTGTGGTTTCACTCATCCATTTAATTTAGCATGTTTATGTATAATATTTAAATTTATGTTTTATATATATTTATTGTGATTTTTATCTTTTATGTAGGTAAAATAATACTTTGGATGCATATCTAGATAAATAGACTTGATATTTGGATTTTGGAGGCCATAAATTTAATAGGGTGTTCTAACAAGGTACAACTTCGGAAATTCCATCCCTATGCAATGTTCGTATTTTGGCCATAACATTATATTCCGATATCAGATTAAGGTGATTCAAGTTCCAGATGAAATAAGACTCAAAGTTCTACAATTTTGATGTTCATAAGATTTTCGAATTCTGAAGTTTTCAAGATCAAAATTGATGAAGAATCCAAAATATGTTAAACATCAAATCTTAAAAAAAAAATAAAAAGGAAAAAAATAACATTTTTCAACTTCTCCACCAAACATGCTTCTAGAGTGTTTTGTGGAGTATTTGGTGGAGTGTTTAATGGAGTGTTTAGTGGAGAAATTGGTGGAAGCTTTTTCTTTGCCTATAAATTAAAACCATAATTTCATTTTCCATTTTATACTATCTTTGATTTCTTCTTAAGGAATTGAAGATTGTATCTTGTGTGTTTAATTTCTTGTAACATCTTTTAATTTTAGTAATAAAATTATGTATGTTTTTAATTAAAGTATGAGTAGCTAATTACTCTTCATTGGGGGAATGAGGGAAACTTTTATTATTTAAAGTTTAGTTTAATCTCACTTACATTATAATATATAAATAGTAATGAATAATAATAATTGAGATCTGGACTAATTATTGACAAACTGGTCTACCACCGATATGGCTGGTTTTATATGATTTCGGCAAAATTTAGTACCTGACTGGACTTGTTATATGTAACGACCGATAATCTTGACTACTGTTACGTTACCAGACCATTGTCACATAGCCTAAATTATGTATGGACACATATACACTCATGAAATGACCTTGGGGATAGTCAGTATATTCCTTGAAATTTCGATACGAAATTGTACAATGTTCCACTCCGGATAGCCCATGGGGTTTGGGTCATAAATTCTCATAAGAACTCCAAATTTTATGCATTTTATATCACCGAAAAAATGAGATTGAGACCTACAATATTCACGTTGAATATGTTTCTAAATTCGAACCAAAAATAGGTTGAAAATGCAGATCAAATATTCATATGAATAGTACCTGATGGTCATTCTAGTAAATTCTCAGATTTTCTATAAATTTCTACATTCTACTCTAAATTTACTAAATTCAAATAACCCCTAGAATAAAAGGGGGGGTAATATTCAACATTTCACAGAATTAGAAAAGAGAAAGAAGAGAAAATGTGGAAGAGAAAGAAGAAGGAAAAAAGAAGGAGAAAGAGAGAAGAGAAGGAAGAATAAGGAAAGAGGAGGAGACAAATATCATTCTCCACAAGCTAGAAGGAAAATTGACAACAATTGAAACATTGGAGAAGTGATGGACATGACAGGAAAATAGGTAAGAAAAATATGACCCAAATTGTGATATATTGAGTTTTAATGATTTGATAATTGTTGTATGTTGTTAACTTGAGTGTGATGATGATTGAATGCTTTTTGTATTAGGAAAATGGTGATTGTGAGAAACCGCAACTTGTTAAATCTTTGGGTGTGAAACTAAATGAAGTTTATAGAATAGATATGAGTTGATGTTGATGGAGATATTGATAATATTGTGGATACTTATTGAGGTTTAATGGAATGGTTTGTGTAATAATTTTGATATAGAAGAATTGGTGATGCATTTGGGTAAGATAGACTTGAGGAAGCAAGTTTAGAAACCTAGAAAATAAATACGCGTCGCGATGCCCAATGGATCAGCGTCGCGACGTGTACTGGAAAATTTAGGCATATTCATTTCTGGAATGTCCGCGTCGTGACGCGCACTGGAATTTTCAGGCATTCATTTATGGAATTGTGAGCATCACGACGCGGCATCAGAATATCCCCAAATTAGTTTAAATTCATTCTAATTCCACCCCAGTGTGTTAGAGGCCACCTTAAGGTCTCATATCAGTTCGTGTATACACATTACATCATGATATAATTACGATATGCCTTGAAATAATAATAAGTGCTTGAGTGAATAAACTTAGTTTAATTCGGAATATGTTCCCCATCCCACTTTCTAATCAAAGTTATCAATTATAGATCATCGCAAAAACCGGAGTTTTCTTCAGCAAGTGAGTAATGCCAGCCAGATTCTAAATCAGTGAGTGGGCACTCTCCTTCCAAGTTGATTTTGTTGGATAATATGACCCATAGCGTCACTATTTGTACAGATCACGGTGTTGTTGTACAAATTAACTATGTGACAAGGAAATTGCACTCTCATCATTTGTGATTAGATCACCATAGATGTATAAATGAAGATAGGTCCATATGATTAGTTCCTGGATTGAGATGATATGAGACAGTATCAGTCCACGAAGGATTAATCATTAAATATCCCTAGTCGTAGTATTATCGAGACAGGACATCGACAATGCAGAATAGGCTAGTATTGCACTTGTGCGCGTTGTGAGGGCACAACGGCATAGTTCTCATATATTTAAGTATATGATACTTATGCAAGTGCGATAGGAGGTTGTGTTTCACCGATGGTACGGGAAACAGCTTCCCTCTGGATAGACCCCTCGGAATCCCATTGGTATTATGACTATGTGTCTATGGGAGGCCGAAATCAGGGTAGGTGTGTATGGTCTTAACCTGAGACTTACATCGCTAATACTTGCGACAATCGGTAGACTTTGGTCTTGGTGGTACATGGCTTTAACCGGTTCTGCGTACACCACTTCTGGGTTTATCAGAAAGTCGTAGAGTATTGGGTGTGATGTCAAGACGGAAGTATCACTCCAGTCATAGTGGAGATGATGTCACGTAGGATATGGTATTAGTACTCTTAAGTGTTGCGCAACCATCGGGATATTATGACTAGGTCATGCATATCCGATTATAGAGACTAGTTACCAGACATCCGACATGTGCTTCGGACGGGGCAGACACTTATCCAGCCCCAGCCCTAGCACGTGACTATCCGATACTGGGCCGATATGCACGATACTTTGTATACTACGCCTGATACAGATCTATATATTCCTGTAAGAATATTTCTGGAGAATTGGGTAGGCATGGCGCTTTGCTAGAAGCCAACCTTGTCTTGTAAATCGGTATAAAACGTAGTACGAGATACTTACGTGTTCAGATAGTCCGACGACTGTATTTACTGCCAACATATCCGGAGATCTCATGGGTCGGTTCCTGAAGATTCACCGATGACGTATGACTCGCACTTTAATTAATCTGGGATTAATTCGATGAGAGAGAAAATTAATCTGGGATAATTACGGAGATATTTTATCTCAGATAAAATATCGTTAAAGAGAGAGAACGATTAATTTGGAATTAATCGATAAATTAATATATTCGATATATATAACGAAATTAGATTTCGACGCGGAATTGAAATTAGATTTTAATTCGGGCGAACGAATTATTTAGAATTAATTCGTTAGCGACGTGAATAGTGAATTCGCTAGGCGTAATCATTTAATTACGACGCGATGGAAAATTCGTTAATTTGGAATTAACGAACCCAAGCCCGAGAGTGATTGCGAGCGCATTCGCATTTCGAATTTGAGTGCGGCACGCAAGTCACATCAAGCGTCAAATCGCTAGTCGCATCAATCGTCAAGTCACTTGTCACTTTGAGTGATGTGACATGACATGTTGTCACTTTATTAAAGTGGATGGATTTGATGTGAATAGTTGATTTGAGTTGATGAAAAGCTTTTAAAAGCTTGAAATGAAATATAACATTATTTATTTCTTGCTTTTGACTTTTGTATTAAAAGTGATATATGTTTTATTTATTATTTACTTGGTAAATATATAAAACAAAATGTAAAAGCTTTTCTCTCTCTCTCTCTTGAAATGATATACGGTTTTAAGGCTTTTGGAGCCAAAAACCTTCTTCTCTCTTCTCACGGTCATGGTGACCGATTCTCTTCCATTTTTTTTATGGTTTTCACACAAAAATGGAGAAGCTAATGATCTTGTTGCAAGATCTAAGTGCTAGCACACTCATGGAGGAATACAAAGGTGATAGGGAAGTGATTTTGTGAGCTTGGAATCTCAAAGCTTGGAGCTTTAATGGAGGTCTTCAATGGCCGAAAATGGAGGATTTTCACAGCCCAAAAATGCGCCCAACAGCAGTTCCAAATGGCCAAAACCGAGCTCCATGGAGGAAGAAAATGGTGTTGTTCTTTGCATCTCAAACCAATCATTGTGAGTATATGTTTCCGCCATTATTCCTTGATGTGTTCATGCGTTTTTATGCTTGATTTGGATGATTCTTGGGACCTAATTAGGAACTCAACAATGGTATCTTGAGCTTTGATCAAGCATGAAAAAGTTAGGGTTAAAATTGGGTAAAACGAATTTGGGCATGTTTTGATGAAATTGTTTGTTATAGTATGCTTAAATGAGTTGAAATTGATGATTGATTAGATCAATTTGAAGAAATTGTGTTTGGAACAAATTCCCCATTTTTTTGTGTAGGCTAAACTTGACAAAATTGGGTAAACTCAATTTGAGCATCAAATGATTAAATTGTTTAGTATAGTATGCTTGAATGAGGTTGAATTGATGTTGTGCATGATCAATTTCATGAAATTTGGTTGGATCCATTTTTCCCCAAATTTTGGGCATGACAAATTTGGGTAAACTTGATTTTGAGCATGTTTGATGAAATTGGATGATTTAGAATGCTTAAAGTATGTTTAATTGAAGATTGATTGGATCAATTTGTTGAAAATGAGTTTGGAACAATTTTCCCCAAATTGCTTATGTTGGCCGAAAATTGAGACCCTAATATCTTGGTGAATTTTTTGTTTGTTTGATCATTGGATGACTTGAAACAAGTGGGTAATGTTGAATTGAAGTTTGATTGGATTGAATTTTGATTTGGAACAATTTTCCCAATTAAAGTAGGCTTGGCCGAATTCAATTGGATATGAAATTCATTGTGTTTTTTGTATTTTGATTCATTAGATGAGTTTAATTGATTTGGGAAATGATGATTGTGGATTCAATTTGATTGAAACCAAATCGGATTAAAAAAACCCCTAATTGCCAAGACTTTAAGCATGTAAATTGGGTTTGATTTTGATAAATTATGTTAGACACTATTTGATATTAAAGTGCATGATTAATTAGGCTAATTGATGTTTTAGAAATGTTAATTGGATAATTAATTGTGTATTACACTTAGGTTAATTAATTATGGAATTTGGAATTTCTATAAGTTAATTAATTGGGCTTATTTTGGAAATTGGGCCTATTAGGTTGTAATTGGGTTTTTGGGCTTGGTTGTACCAAGTTAGGTTTAGGCCAATTTGGTTGGATCCAATTGGGCCTAAAACCGCATCCATAAAGTCCAATTATGACTTAATGGACCTTAATTATTTAATTGGGCCTAATGGGCCAAAATTAATTTAAAGGCTTATGGGGTAACTCCCGGATTGGATTTTGGTTATTCTGTTTGACCAGAGTTGACCAATAGTCCACGCCTTAAGAAATTAATTAAAAGTTCATTAGACTTTAATTAAATAAACATTATATGTTAATCGGGCTTTGAGACCCGTAACGATTAAATTTGGAATTTAAATCGTAAAGGTTCATTAATTAAAGTGTAATATTAATTTGGAATTAAATAGTGAATTAGAATTAAATGCGTATTAAATTGGATTTAATTATGTAGTTTAATTTAATTTGAGAGTTCGTACTTTGAGTACTTATTCGCAAAACGAGTTTGACTCGAGCAAAAATCAAATCGTTGTTTGAACATTGGATGATCACTAATTATCAGATTAATTAATTTGATTAGATTGATTGATAACATGCTTGTATGAATACATGGTTGCGATGCATAAATAATGTATATCGGATGGATATTAGAAGGGTGGGGCAATTTTAGAAATTGTTGTAATAAATTTGATTTATTAAATTGGACCTGCTTGTCCAGCCTGATCACCTTTATATTCTTTGTATTCTCTTCTCACCTATTCCCTTCAATGTAAATGAGGTTTCTTTAGAAGTGTAGTGTAACAGGTAGAAGTAAATACATGTGCTAGCTTGAGAGAGAGAAAATGAGAGATTTGATCTAGGATCAATGTAAAGTATCCATCCGCATATCATTATTATTTTATTTTCATACTCGCTTTATTATGTGTTTAGAATGCATGTTTAGGGTGTATGATGATGAGACCTTAATAAAGATAATTAAAATTGGTAGCCAATTGCACGCGAAAAACCCTCATAAAATATCATGCGTTTTTCCTTCCATTGAGTGATTCTTACTCAAGATTCGAGATTGGCATGGGGTTGTTGGCCAAAGTCAAGCCCTTTGTCTGTCGAAGATGTGTTTGAATCACGAGGTTTTGTTCCATATTGGTGTCATGTCCAAGTTGTGGTTTGTTGGCCAAAGTCAAGACCACTTCTTGTCCATCGACATTGATTACGAAGCTTCCATGGTCAATGGGTCCACACTTGACTGGGATCACTAGGTTTGTTGTGCCAAAGCCAAGGCCTAGTTGATTCAGAGGAAAAAGGTTAGGGTATATATTCGATATATAGGCATATATAAGATATATGTTTCGGACTTGGATGTCCACCTACTGGATCTAGGAGTTGGATGAGATCCAATTGATCTTTGAGATCTACCTAGTTAATTATCATACAATTTGTTGGCCAAAGTCAAGATTGTGTGATAATTTAACGGGATCATAGCCTACTAGGAAACACGGTTTCCCGAGTACTCGACGGAGGGTTAGAGGCTCGACGAAAAATAGTGGGAGGCAAGAATTGAATTTGCAATACTCGTTCAATTACTCGCCATACGCGCTCATTCAAATTATTTCGTCGTATTATTAAATGTTAGTTGGACTAATATTTAAATTGTTGTTTTAATAAACAGTTGGACTGTATTATAGTTGATTATATATAGTTGGATTATATTAATCAATATATTTGAATTAATTAATTTCAGTTTACAATTGATTTATAATTGGATTATAGTAATCAATGTAATTGAGGTTAATTAATTTGGATTATATTTGATTATATAGTTGGACTATTATAATCATTATAATAAATAGTACCACTAATCGTTGATTAAATAGTTGGACTATTGTAATCAAGATAAAATTGAAAAGTTGGATATTTAAAATATAATCTTGGATTAAAATATTTTAAATGATTTATTTTTCAAATTGGGAATAATTTCAGGATTGTCCTGGAAATAAAACTAATAAGTTATTTTATTTGATAAAATATTATATTATGCATAAGCTCGGAGTTAAGCAAATAAGTAGAACATGATGTTTGGAATATTCATGTAATGATAACTTTAGTGCTTAATCCATTATACTTGTCAAGTAGACTCCTTAATTTATGAATCAGAATTAAGGATTAGATCCTTAGACATGATAATGAAATTGAAGGACATATCCCAAGGAGGATTAGAAGACGTGCAAGGCTCTGACTTCAAATATGATTGTCATAATATGTTCACAACTAATATTAAAATTGGATTTTAAATATTTAGTGTGGTACATAATATATATATTGATGTTCAGAATCTGTTTTGAACATGATACTGACTTCAATTGAGATTTATCTACGAATGGAAACGGGACAAAAGTCGCTGTTTTAACCATAATTACTTGAATTTAGGAACTACCTTCGGGTTAGTACCTAATTAAAAACTGTTATAATAACTAAGATACATTTTTATACAGTTACTATACTACTCTATATCAGTGTTTAACCCGCTGCGGGTGAACCTTTATATTCTAGAACACTAAGTGTTTTATTATATAAAGATGATATTGAGAGTAAACACATTAGATGTAAATAACAGCATTTATATTTAGAATATAAATAAATCTCACATATATAACATGACACATTAATAGCTCAAACTGATTTGATCAATTAAGAAACTGATTGTGGCATAGTTTTCAGGGACACTATTAAAAAAGAATCGTATATCCACTTTCGAAGAGTGGATACTAGTGTAGGGGTTTTTAGGGGCTAAATCCGGTAACGCAGCGGAAGCGGTGGAAAATTGTATTTTCCGATTTCAAAATTTTTCTCGGATCAATTAAATAAACATATTTATTTAATTATCCAATAATCAAATTATGAAATAAAATTTCAAATGAATCATATTCAAGTGAAATTACCAAATTACCCTTATTTTGGTATTTTGTCCATTTTAGTCCGAAATTGATCTAATCAATTTTGAATGATTCTAAATCATTTCTAAGATGAACTTAGCATGTTCAAAACATCAAAACACCAAAAGCAACCAAATCCCCAAATTTTATCATCCTTGGCCGAATGCTCCCAATGGTGGGCATTTTGTGCCTTTTGTCATTTCATGTCTCAAAACACATCCAAATGTAATCCAATCACATGAAACTTATAATGCATCATATACACATCCAAATACACAACATATATGAAAAGCCCCAAATTTGGAATTGGTCATGAACCCTAATTTTTTCAATTTCATCAAATTGGACAAATTAGACCAAATTGGTTAAATACAACACTTCAATCATCTTTCTTCCATCCAATCAAAGTCTCAACACAATGAAACAACTCAAGATCAAATCTAGGTCATCTAAGAGTGGGTCAACAACTCTAGATTAGCAACATGGTTTCCAAAACCTTAAAAGAAAGCTTATAACTACAATAGTCACAACCTTCCTTCATTATACATGCTCAACACTTCCATCAAAACTTCCATCAACAAAAACACAAGGAATAAAGAAAGAAATAACCTAAGAACATCATATGTTTAAGCCTAGATCCTAAGGAACATTTTCCTTTCTAATAGCAAGTTGGAAAAACTCACTAAAATCCAAGCTTTCTTTGATTTCTTCTTCTTTCTCACAAGCTTCCTTTGCTTCCATTAATGGAGTTTTTCTTTAAAGTGTATTAGGTTTTGAATGAAATGAAATGAAAAACAATATATACTTGTATCAAAATGGCCTTGGCCGAAATTCACTAAAGGAAATACAAGTTTTGTAATTTCAATTTCATTTCACTTTACATTTAATCAACTTGATAAAATATCTTAATAACACTTTATAGATATTTATATTAAGTCAACAAATGCAACTAAGAAGAATATAACTCTTATATTTAAGTGTTATGGCCGAAATTAATTAAAAATAAAGGAGAAAGATATTTTAATTTTTCAAACAATTTTGAACAAATATCTTAAGAAGTCAAAATCAATTTGACAACCTTTTCCTTTAATGTAAAGTCAAACATTTACACTTATAATCATTTCCTAACTTTATCATTTGGTGATATATTTATATTTTAATTATATTAAATCATTTAACAATTAAATAATTAAATAATTAATTAAATATAAATATATCAAATATATGTATTATATTTACTTTAAATATCTCAAATACATATATTGATGATATATGTCAAATACCTTTATTTGACTATTTATTAATGTGTATTTAATAATATCATATATTAAATACAAATACACATTAATTAGGAAATGACGGTTCGGCCCGTTCGCATGTATTTTTCGTTTAACGATTAAACGATTTATAAATAATCATCATTATTCATAAATGTTGCTCTAGTGCTCTACGAGTATGTTTCATTATTGAGACTCAATAGATTCAGGTATATCCGTCACGAAATCCAATTTCGTGTCCATAATCTATCCACCCGTAGATTATGACGATCA